>JBBPOR010000040.1:0-50012 GCA_038091555.1 Leccinum sublutescens | reverse complement strand
ACCTGCTCCCGAACCGGAGGTCAAGGAGAAGCCAAGTCCGCGCCGAAGACGCGGAGGCGGTCCCGGTGGAAAGCGAAAACGCAGAGAACACGAAGACGGGGACGCCACATACCCCGCCAAACGTCCGCGCAACCCAAGATCTTCAGGGGTTGCCTCGGGATTGTCAGGCTCACGTACTTTGAGCAAGGAAGGTTCCCCTGCGCTGTCCAATGCGCACTCAGGAGTTTCTCCTGCGCTAGACGGAAGCCGCGGAGACGCAACTGAAGAGAAGAAACCGGAGCGGCGGAAGACGCGCTCGCGCGGAGCCATTGTGCGACGGGACTCTACAACCAGTGAAGAGACGACGACCACGGCTTCCCAGTCTGCTTCAGCAGGCAACACCGCCACCCCCCGTGCGGGGTCTGGTGGAGGAGAAGCGGACGAACCTACAACCAACGATGGGTCGAACGAGACCACTGCTTCTGGAGGCGAATCCAAGAAAGCAGACGCAGACGACACCCCTGTTCCCGAGCAACAGGAAAGCTAATCGTGTGTACGCGCGATCGCTGCTAACTGTAGAGCAAATATTTGTGCCCAACCTCATAAGCTGCATCACTCTCCTTTCCACTCTTGTATTCACGCCTTATGACCAGTCGATCTCTTCTCCAAATACAACCATCATTTATACTATTGTATATCTCACCGGAAGTTGTTACCTCCTTGGTTGTTCTCTGTACTAATCAGGACACTGAATCTGCTACAGAAATGAAATCTGAATCCTTGCAAAGTAAGTAATCCACCGAACTGTGACTGTACCAAGGGGTATGAGCTTGCCGGAACGAACACCATATCATCGCGTGGTGAAAGGATTTGAAGTAGTGGTGGCGGCGGCGCCAGGGCCATCTGAGAGAACGCTGGCTTTGATAGAAGATGATACCTGGGAGGTAAGTACAGGAATCCAGTTGGGTCCGTGAATCGAACGGTAATGAATGAAGCAGTTGGTTAGACTCACGAAGTTCGAACTAGATGGATCGGGAAAGGCGGGTTACGAGAGTTCCGCCATCTCCATTTTGTCGGAGCATCAAGAGGTCCCGTGGAGATTCTAGGCTACTGTGCTAAGTCCGTTGACTTTAACCCAACAAGAAGTTGCTGACCGCATGACGCACACAACTTAGACAGATCGGATGACACCTGCTCGCTTAGTATTTCGTGACAGAGCGCGGAGGTAGAAGGCCGATATGTTGCCTTTCTGACATGTTGACAGCCTGGTGCGCGTTGGGCTGGGAGCAGACTCAGCAGAATGAGAGCAGGTCACGGTAACTTCAAGGGCGGTACTGAAGCAGGCGTCACGAGGATGGCAGAGCCGCTGCTCCCCTCCGGGCCATTCAAAACTAACGGGTCGGAATCCCGGGAAGGACATGAAATAGAGCTTTTGCCGAGATCGGCGATCGATCGAACCACATCAAGGTCGAGGGTCGCATCGCGTGTTGCATCAACGATCCTCCGAGTCCTCGCGCTCATCTTCTCGGACCATCCCTGATGGATTCTTGCGCCCATTTCGGTCATATTCCTTGTCATCCAGTCCATTATATTCATGCTTTTTTCTTCCTGGCCTGTCCTCGCCCTTCTCCTCGTCCCCTCACCACCCATACATGGAGGAGCTCGCGTCGGCCAGCTCAGGCAACCTCAGCCAGGTCATCGCATCGGGCTCAGATGCGTCTCTCGCCCGTCTGTGTATATTCTATCCTTCTCTTCTTACCTCTGCTCACCACCTCCCTAGGAAATGCTGAGGCCCCGGCCGGTAGCAGCGACCAGGATGGCGACCCTTTTGCTGATCCAGTCAGTGATACCTTCGTCGCCACCACTCCCGCTGGAGTTCTTGTAACGCCCGCCATCGCGTTAGCACCCTCCGAATTTGTGCAGCCCGATCAGCCCACATCCGCTCCTCCTGCTGCTCCACCCAAAGCACCCGTCTACCAGCGTCGCTGGTTCATCGTCACTGCCGTCATAGGAGCCCTCCTCGGCATTGCATTGCTCTTCATCATATTGTTCCCGGTTCTCAAAGCCATCGTCCAGGATGTTGTCAACAAAGCTACCCTGGACATCGTGACAGCTGCCATAACAAATCCAACTAATACTTCGTATGTCCGATCTCTCACTTCCTCTTCTACCTCCGCTCTTACAGCCATCCATCATAGTTTCCAACTGTTAATGCAAGGTACCGTACGTAAACCCGCTCTATCCTCTTACCTTCGCATAGCGACGTCTTTCATAGGTCGCCCATACGGGCATATTCTCTGCTGTCATCTCCTTTCCGACTCCCGTAAATGTCAGTTGGTTGGATGGGTCAACAAAGGTTCCCCTTGGATATATGCAGTTGTCCCCACTGCATGCTAAGAACAAACGTGCCACGTTAAATGATACAACGACTTTTTTCATCACGGATCAAGATGCTTTCGGTCGTTTCACGTCTGCCATGATCACGTCCCAAAATTTCACCTGGCAGCTTGAGAATTACGATCTTACCGTCCAGGCAGAAAAGTTTCCAACTGCCCATGGTATATCATTCAACAAATTGGTCACGATCGATGGCGAGTCGCAGTTTTGGCTCTGCACCCCATTCTCAGCTCACACCTTGTAGGCGTAAACAATTTTGCCGGAAATGTTCAGCTCGAAGATTTACAGTTGCCGAGTGATCATCCCGGCGGCGGTATCGACTTCGTGACAGTCACGCAGCTCAATAACCCAAGGTCGGTTGTTTGTTTTCCCCTTTTATGTGCTGGAATCATGACTAATGTGGGATCTCAGTCCATTTGCCCTCGATCTTGGAACAGTGGTTTTCGATCTCTCCTACCAAGGTGTATATTTGGGCAGTGGTACTGGTCCGGACACCCATTTGGTACTCTCATTCCTTTGAGACGTAAAAATGGACACTTACACCTACCGTTAGTCTCCGGGACATAACAGTATCACCCTCAGCGGTGTTCTGGTTCCACAAACCACCACCTCTGACCTCGCTGCGGTTTCGCAACTGTTTACTAATTACCTCAATCATCAGAACTCGCCTGTCCTCGCAACTGGAAAGTCCACTATTCAATCAGACGGAACAACGATATCTTGGCTCAGTCAAGGCATTCAAAGCCTCACGCTGACCGTCCCATTCCAGTCTTCAGCGCCCATCAATCCAATTCGGTCTATTGACATCGGCAGTCTAGCGCTCGCGTTTACACCAGAGACGGCATGGAATCCTCGGACAGACAGCAACTCGATCGATGCCTTTATGGGTAAAGAGAAATGGTCATTTCATGGGTAGAACTGACGAATCTATTGGAATTTAGAACTTCCTTTTGGGTTTAGCGTGTCAATTTCTGCCATCCAGAACCAGTTTATTATCATGCAGAATGGTTCCAATGTGGCTGGTTTGTCTACGGTGCGTCGGATGATGTGTCCGGTTACGGCATATTATTGACATGCTCGATATAGCCTCTTGGAGCTTCCACCTCGTCGATTGCCGTCCTAGGACCGACAGATACCCAGGGTCAAATCAACATCACTATTTCCGACGGATTCCTCAACACGACGGACGCGGAGCATGGATCTTTCTCTGCACTCAGTAGGCCAGATTTGTTGTTTGTCCTTGGTTCGCTCCTTATATCATTATCAGATATGGAACTTACGGACTCGCGGACCACCGAGTTCTTAATGGTAGGCAACTCGACCGCAGTAGCCAACACCAGCCTTGGTCAAATCACCCTTGATCCCATTCGGGTCAATGTGACTACGAGCCTGAATGGTCTACAAGGATTGAAAGGGCTCACTACAATCGAATCCGTAGATGTCATGGGTGGAACCCAGCAAGCCCTGAACCTCAGTATTGATGGTGGGTGACGAAAACCCAAGGCTATAGAACGTGCTTAATTCTCGTTACAGTGTCCATCGTCAACCCGTCGAACCTTCAGTTGGCTACGGGTGATCTGAGTAAGCACTCCCAGTCGTTGTCTTCATTGCCATGAGTTTTACTTGCCCTATCAGCTCTTCAATTACAGAAAGGTGGTGCCATTCTTGGTACCGCTCTGATGCCTAATTTGACACTGTTTATGGGAAACAACTCCTTGACCTCGATATCGGATTTCGAGGTGACTTGGTTTCGGTCGATTTATTTGTGTAACAAATCGATGACAACGTCGTCTAGCCAAACAACAGCCCTGAGGGGATGCAGACGCTCAATGACTTTGTTGGCGGCACTGGTCAGAGAAGTTTCCTACATTCTTGGATTTGAACTCACCGTTGTCACAGATGTCGAGCTTGCAATCGTTGGGTTTAGCGGTAGCACGCAGGTGGAGTCTTTGTTGCCCGCCTTCGAAAGCTTGAATATCACCGCGACTCTGCCTGGCTTGAAGTCGAGTCTACTGTCTAGCGGTTCACTGGAGAGTAGGTATTTCCTAACGAACCCACTTTTGCTGACTTCTGACTATTCGCTAGTGCTCACAACTACGTTCCATGAAAACAATATCAGTCAGGTTACAGTCGATCTAGCCAATCCATTTACATCTGGCTTCATGATTACTCATATAACTTCCTCTGTTACGTCTCACGGACTTGCTCTTGGAAACATTCAAACAGCTACCAATTTTTCCGCTGCCGGAAAGTCAACGACGAAGTCCCCTTCTCTGGATCTGGACATGAACTTTGACCCTCAAATGTTGTTTACGCTTGCCCGTGTCCTCGCTGTGGAGGCCGGTCTTGATCCGGCACCTTTGGATGGCATTGTGTCATTGGTTGGATACTCTTATGTTTCATCCACCAATGCAGACTCGACTCCAGCCAGTCGTAGAAGCAATGTCTTCACGTAGGAGCATTAAGCAGCTTGATTTCTTTTGCTAATCAACCTTTTTTGTCAGTGGCTTCAACCTACCCTCTTTCATCGACACAGCTTTCAAGCAGTTGCGTTCTGATGTTCAGCTGTCTGCGGAACTTACTATTGGTATGTTGTCGTTCTTTCCACCTCTCTTGGATTACTGATTTTCGTGTCCAGGGGAATATGCGACAACGTTGAACTACACTCAGCTCAGCGTTCCAATTGCAACCGACAGCAGCCTTAACCTGATCCTACCTGTCTTGGCGCAACCCATCGTGCAGAAAATTGTATCGGGATCTGTGCTTGGGTACGTAATGATCTGACATTTTCGTTTTCTTTGTTGAGGTCGCTCCTCACTAGCGTCGACACCGTCATGATAACGAATCCCCAGGAAACCTCTTTCGGTAATTGGTGTTTTACTCTGATCCACTTCATTGGGCTAATCGCTGCTTACTAGGGACGCAATTAAACGGAAGTATCACGAACGCAGGGCCTTGTGAGACCATTCTTTACATATATGAACATGACTGACATCGCCTCAGTTGATGCCATTATCTCCTTTGGCAACGGTTTGGCCGTTTCTTGGAATGGCCAGGCTCTAGGGACGATGCACATGGATGATGTCAACGTCGTAGGCGATGTTGGAGCTATACTCAATGTCCAGACTTCTTTTGAAGTAGCGGATGTGAACGTCCTCGCAAACTTCACCAAGGTGTTACTTAACGAAGAGTCGTTTCAGTGGGTGATCTCTGGGGAGAATCTTACTGGTAAGGAGCAAATTGATTGTCGATAAGTGGACGCTCATTCTTTTAACAGTCACTGCGCTGGGTACGCCTCTCTCTGCAATGTTCGACGTGAACATATCTCAAACTGTTGTCACAGGCATTCAAGTTCCAGGGATTTCACTGCCACCCAAGGTTGTTACTCTCAAAGGGTTCAATGGGTTGAAGAACGGTGTTACGATCAGCTCGTTTGACTTGCCCGCCAATGACCCCGAGGGCGGTATCCATCTCACAATTCAATCCACAGTAACAAATGTAAGCAATGCCACCAGTAGTAGTCTCTGCTGCTACTTATTTTAGCATTACGATAGCCTTCGCAAGTTGGTATTGAGTTGAGTTCCATCGCTTTCAATACCTATTCTAGCGGAATCGAGATTGCTCTTGTATCTTCGTCGTCGTCCATTACGCTCGCCCCTCAGTCCACGTCGCCACTACCTCTCGCAGGTCGGCTCATCCCTCAGGACACCGCTGAAGGTTTGGCTGTTGTATCTCAGATTTTTAACAACTTCATCCATGGAGAGGACAGCCAAGTCGTCGTCCAAGGAGCGAGTGCTGGTCCAACTGATGTAAGCTTAATTGCAATATTTCGTGTAAGGCTGTTGAAGCTCATCGATCCATTCAGGTCACGTGGCTCAATGAAGGGATACAGACTCTACAGGTTGCGACCTCGTTACCTAATCAAGGCAAACTTAACATCATTCAGTCAATCGCCTTGGAGCAGTTGGAGTTACTTTTCACAGAAGGCACAGCATACGATCCGACGACAAGTAGCAATGCAACTACAGCTGCATTTAGTCTACCATTCGCTTTCCCCATCGATATCGTCTCCCTGGCTCAGAACATCACAGTCGGATTCAACGGGCAAGCGTTCGCTGAGCTTGTCATTCCCGAGTCACCGAGTACCACCGACGTACAGACCCGCATCATCGATCTAAGCTTTTCGGATGTGCCATTTGCCGTTTTTGCTGACAAGCATTCGGTATTTGATGACTTCGTCGCCGCGACCACCCTCGGGAACATACAGACCCTTGCTTTATCGGGAGCTGCTAATGCAGCCGCTTCCACTGCTGTTGGGGTCTTGTCGCTGTCAGACATCGAATTCTCTGTCGACTCTTCTATTGCCGGTCTGCAGGGTCTGGTGGCCAAACCAGTTACTGTATCCAATCTGGATGTCAACCATGGATACCCTAATTACCTCTTGATCACAGTTGACACAACTCTCTTCAACCCCAGGTGAGTAGTCCATGTGTTGTGTGCTGTGCCATGTTGATAAGTTGTGTCTAGCAATCTGACAATCGGTACCATTTTACGCATCCCTTCCAAGTAAACTGCTTATATCCCATTTAGGTGCGGGAGACGTTGCTTTTACCTTGCAATTTGAGTGAGTGTATTCAACTCCCTTGTCCTTGAGTCTCAATTGACTGTTGCATCAGGGGCGAAACAATTGGATCTGCCGATTTGGTGAGTACTTGAGGTTCCCGTTAACTTTAAATGTCTTGATCCCTTTGTACAGAGCAACATGATCATAGAACCAGGTTCCGTTAATTATACAACCGGTAAGAGATTAAGAAGAAAGGAGACGTGTTTATGAATGCCTTCTCCAGATGTGCTATATTCGCCACAGGGCAGTTCAGAGACTGCTGCGGGTCAGACGATGTTGGAAAATTATCTGCAAGGAGTCGATTCCAACACAGTCATCTTTGGGACAACCGGCTCTACGCCGATCGAATCTTTGCAACTTGCGCTATCGCAGATCAGACTCTCCCCTGTCGCCATTCCCCCATTGCATCAGAACCTCATTGATGCCGCCACTCTGGAGTTCCCGACGGATATCGTGCAAACAGGAATTGCATCTGCTTCTTTCAGCCTTGCAAATCCATTCACGGCAAGCATCAACCTCCTTACGGTCGCAGCCACGGCGACGTTCCAGAATTTGACGATCGGCACTATCAAGAACGTCGACGTATCGTCGAATCCGATTCGTGCAGACGGCCACAGTAATATCACATCGCCAGCACTTCCGTTCAATTTCAATCTAGATCCATTCACGATTATTGAAATGATTGACGTCTCAGCGCAAGAACATGGTGTGGATTTGGGGCCCTTGACGCAGTTGTTCCAACTGGTCATCAATAATCCTGATTTCCATCCACCAGTGCGTGCCTAGTCTTGTAGTCTTGTCCACAAGGATATTTATTATTCGCCTCCAGGTCAACACTTCAGTTGACACTAATGCTCCAACTTGCGTTAGGTAAGCAATGTCATGATTATGCTGGAGGATGTACTCATTTTGGCTCTGCAGCGGGAACCAGTTTGACGTAGATGATGCTATCCTCAACGCTCTGAAAGGCCTCCAGGTTGATCTAGCAATTGATACTTCGCTGAAGTTGGACGAATGTAAGTTGCTTAACTGCCTGGCTCTTCGGATCTCCATGTTTCATTGCAGATGCGACGCGTCTGTCTTTCCTACAGAAAGGAGTGACAGCAATCGTAAGACAAGTCGATCCTCAGGATTACATGCACTGATTTTGATGCTCTTCAGACCGACCATACCGCGCTTTATCTCATTGGAGCCGTTGCTGCTCCAATAACGCAAGATTTGGTGAACGGTGCTGTCCTTGCTTTCTCTGAGGCAAACATCACGTATGTCACCCATATTTAGCTGTTTGTACGATGACTCAGTGCAGCATAGGAACATCTCGGAGAACGGTTTTGATTTGGCTCTGCAGGGCTCATTGACGAACATCGGGCCACTGGATGCATCCATTGAGTTTGTTGACCCGCTCATGTATGTGGATTAACCTTGATTTGAGTGACCAACTGACGGCTACTCTAGTGTAAACTGGCAGGGCAATGATATTGCAACGATCGCACTTCCTCCTGGTGAGCTGTGTCGTATATGTCCCTCCTGCGACCTTTGTGCAAACTTGATTCATGCAGTTTGCGCTGCTGCCAATACTGGTGTTCCGAACTATGCTACAAAAGGAACATTGGTCATCACCGACAATGCACAGTAGGCCATCTTGTAGTGTCTGTGTCACCGTGCTAAAGCTATCTTCATAGATTCACCTCGTTCGCCACCTATTTGCTCCATAACCCAAGCTTTGAGTGGACGATCTCTACATCTAGCCTCCGAGTGACTGCTCTTGGTACGATCTTTGAGAACGTATCTTTGACGAAGACGATCACGTTGAAAGCGTTCAACAACTTGCCTGGAGTGACTATCAGTAACTTCCAGCTCCCGTCCGATGACCCCAACGGAGGCATTACGATCGACACCGATTCAGTTATTCCGTCGCCTTCTCGTAAGTTTATGGTGATTGCCTTTTATGCTTCTCGTTGATGCCTTTTAACAGAGCTCGGGATTGATATGGGCACTGTCACATTCCAAGCGTACTTTGACGACACCTTGGTCGGGCGTGAGCTTTTCCTCATCCAACTCTTGTTCACACTCAAACGATGTGGACTTTCAGCATTGACTGCCACAGACCTCGTGCTGCTTCCCGAGGGAACTGTCACTACACATCTCGCTGGTCGCATAGTCCCTCAGAGTGGTAACGATCTGAATGTGATAGGCCGGCTGTTCTCGGAGTATCTTGCAGCGGACAACATCACATTAAGTGTCAAGGGAGAATCAGTCCAGCCAACGGGTACAAGTTCACCGGTCACTTGGTTGAGCAATGCGTTCCAGACCCTCACTCTGGCAGTCAGGCTTCCTGGTCAGAAGTTCAGTGTGAGTACCACACCGAGAATGCAATTTCCCTCGATTGTTCACCCCTTGAATAGATCATCCAATCTATCACATTAGAGGACCTTGATCTGGTCATGAACACTCAGCAAGAGGCATTTGCTCCGTTGTCGGGTTCAAACAACACTTTAGCAGAGTACAAGAATCCCTTTGGTTTCTCGTTGCAAGTCATCCAATCTGCAGTCAACATGACTCTGGGCGTAGGAGGAGCACCTGCCGCATCGGTCAGTAAGCTCACATTCCTAGAGATGACGTGGCTGACACCCTATCTCAGCTCAACCTCCCATTGTCCAACAACATCGGTGGCGTCTCTACCGGGAACCTTGCCTCTCTTCCGATCAGCTTCCATAATGTACCGCTTGTGTCGCTCAATGACGCTGCGTTCGAGTCTATGTTTGCAGAGGTTACTGATACGGACTCGGCAACCTTTGATCTCAGTGGAACCGCCACGGTGACTGCAAAGACGTCGATTGGCGATGTACCTATCTCCGGCATCCCCTTCGACGTTAGCTCCACATTGCAAGGTACGTCAATCGTTCAAACAACGTCTCTTATCTCATTGTGTTTGATGCAGGCATCAACTCGTTCGGAGGCACAGCTAACATCCACAACGTGAGCATCACAGGTAGCGGCGGGACTAATGGTGATCAATATATCGTTGCACCGCTCACCACGGAGATGAACAACCCTTCTCATGTCTCACTTTCGACGGTGGATATCGCTCTTCCTGTGTACTATGAAAACGTGATGATTGGGCGTGCGGCATTCAACGTGAGTCCAAGTTTCATATGAAGTTCCATTTATCCTCAACAGCAGCTTCGCAGACATTCGATCTGGTGCCTGAAGAAAACACTATGCCAGGAGAGTTTCATTATGAGCCCGCTGATGCGAATGACACGGTTGCCCAAACCTTCCTGACGAGCTTTGTGCAAACTGGGAATGTTCTTCCCTTGACTGTGAAAGGAGACAGCGCTAGCTCCTCCTTTACTTCGCTGATTCCCGCGCTCGAGGGAGTGACTCTACAGAGTAGTGTGACCGGTGAGTACTTGGGTACGGGAATTGTGACCTGTGCATACGTGCTGATAGGCTTCCCCTAGGATTAAACTCGCCGGCTATCATTACCCATCTGTACGTCACCATCACGCTGACCACCTTGTTGACCAACGAGGTCGAGCTAAACTTCGACGTGAGAACTTGCTCATCAGTTGCCGCATGCGAACCACTGATTGACGTGCGAATTAGATCTTCAATCCACTGGGAGCCGATCTTGTCATTGAATATGTCCAAGCGGACGGTCTCGTGAATGGAGAGATCTATGCTCACTTCGACCAGCCGTTTAGCGGCTTTGTCATCCCACCGGGTCAAACGGTGAACAGCGGAACGTTCTCCCATGTGCTCCTCACCCAGGGTGCGTTAGCGTCTCTCGGGATTATCCCATTGGGATACATGGACGTGCAAGCTGTGGCGACCGTACGGTACGCTGAACTCATATTCATGTCATGATCAATTTAGAAGCTGACTTGGCGAGCGATCGACAGAATGGGTGAGAACGGGTACCAGGTCCCGTGGATGCACGTGAACCAGTTGCACGTGGCAACGGCCTATGATCTCGGCACGCTCTCCCTCGCGGATATATCCTCCGTGCTCACCAATACGACCTCTGCGCTCATCAATACTACAACCTCTGCGCTCACCAACATATCCTCCGCGCTCATCAATACTACGTCCTCTGTGCTCACCAACGTATCCTCTGTACTCACCAATACTACGTCCTCTGCGCTCAACGACGTATCCTCCGTACTCACCAATACGACTTCTGTGCTTACCAACCCGCCCTCGGTACTCACCAACAGCGGCATACCCATCCTGTCGTCCCCGTCTTCGAAGGGCCCATCTTCTCCCGGTGCTGTGGGCAACGCGACAGGTGAACTGCTGTAAGGCGCACGACGCACGACGCACGTGTAACAGATTACGGGATCATCGAACATCGTGGTTGTCTTGATAGTTCCGTTTATCACACTCGTTTTTTTTGCATGCGAACTTTTCTCAAACTTGCAATCCTTTACCTGATACCTTGATACCAGTTTGTTCCTTTTTATTCCTACTTATTTGGGGTTAGCAATAGATGACGAAGGTTGTCGATCAGAATGTGTTGGCTATAATGCATTGTGCAGTAATTTGGGGTTTCACGCGCACGGCCTAGCTGGCCGATCGCGAAGGGTTTGTCTCGGATCAAACTGAAGTTGCTTCAAGTTGGTCAAGTGCTTGTTCTTGATACACTCCTCGGATGAGTCGTGAAGAGATGAACGAAACATGATGGGGAGAACTAGGATCGTTAGCTGGTCGCTACGGTCCCGGGATGTTACGGTTGAGTATATCGTTTAGCCCCCAGCCGTTGCCAGACTGCCACGAAGTTCAATCGGTTTGCCTAAGCGCCAATGGGCATCTTGTTTTGGGTTAGCTCAGGTCTCTACTTACCGTATATAGCTCAATTGGACTCCTTATCCGAGCCAATCAGAGCGTATCCTCACTCGGCCGTGTTGCCGTTCCTTTGTGGCTCTGTCGATGACGACCGCAGGGCTGTCGGGTTGCCAAGTAGGTTGAAACATTGTACAACATACGCACTGCCACAGTGCCACCCTGGAATGATCATCGGATATCCTCCAACTTTTGAAGGCCGAAGGACCGCCGTTTATTTAATTTCGAGAACCACCCACCTCCGACTTTCTCCGGACCCGGCCATTGAATGAAAATGCTGTTCAGTGCCTGAAATGGGAGGGTGTCATATTGGGGGTCCTTGGTGTTATCTACTTGAACGACTTGGTACGGGCCTGGCTTGGGCCGCTTGGCTTACTAGAAGCCCTGGTTCGGGATCTTATCTCGAGCCCAGAGTGCATAGCATTGCAGAACCCCTGCCATGGTGGGGCCTGGCTTGGGTTAGGGTCTACAGAGGCACATCGATGGATCAGTCAGGGATATAACGGCGAATGACGTTGCCCAACCTGGGGGGAGGGGGGGCGTGGGAGAACGAACAGGCGAGCGCCGGCTCGGGGACAAGGCCGAGAGGATGGAAATGCTGAGGGATGTGACGCAGACATCACGAGCGACACAAGCGACACGTCTATAACAGGGGGAGCAATGCAATGGGGTATTTATAGCGCTCAGGAATATTTGCGACGCGCTGGTTGGCGCAACGAACGCATCGTATTTGAATATCATAGAGGCTCCCGGAAAATGCAAAAGGTGCGAACGGGAACTTGAAGGAAGGCGCGCACGCATTGAATCGAATCGAGATACCTAAATATACCTATTCCAGGCATCATAGGCAAATTAAGCTCGAGGAGGAATGACAAGATGGCCTATATTAGTACATCTCTTCATTTTTTGATACTCACTTTTCTACACACAAAGCCGAACGGCCACTGCGACGGGACCGTACGATCTGAGGAATTCGCTACAAGAGGTTATGCGGGGGGAAGATGAAGATTTCTGTCCCGTTTGTTCTTGGCTTTTTACCCATGGGATAAGAATATGTAGGTAGAATATCACCCAGATAAGATGATACTGTATATACCCTGCCCACTGGCAGGGGTATGTTACAGGTCAGTCTGCTGCTACCACATCATGACTCACTCACATGTATCTGCTCAGGGAAATACCCAAGTGGAATCTGGCATGATGGCATATACATACCAGCTCATATGAGTTCAGGTGTGCTCCAGTCTGCATCGTATGCAATATGATCGTGATTCGGACATTGGTTGCCGTCACGGAAGCCCGAAATAAATTTATTGAGAGCCGGCCGAAGGTTGGCCGAAGGCTAGCACCTGTCGGAAAGGGATGGAGTGGATGTGCCGACATAGCGACATGATGACAAGAGCAGCTTAGCAAAAGATTGTGCAAAGTACAAATTTATGCGGAGGCTGTCCTGAGCGATATTCGCACAGAGAATGAGATTTATCCAGTCCGACGGCCAGATGGGCTAAACCCGTCGCGTTCCATACTTGATAGTCGTGTGATGAGACATGTGTTTGCCGAGCCGGATCCAGTCTCGGAGCATCGGAGCGAACCGGGAAGGGACATTTGCTTCGCTTTCTAGTGCCTTTTTGACGATTGACTTGGTAGGACTACTTTGATAGCACACATTGAGACGGCGCGGCGGAAAGACTCGCGCGGAGAGCATCGGAAGATTATGGGAGATGAGTATCCTAGCGCAGTGGCTCAGGTCGACAGGTATAAAACGTCATTGTAACTTGTCGCCCCTCTTCACACGACACCGACACCGCCGAGTGAGTCTCCCCGCACTATAATCTGATCTTCCCGCCAGGGTCATTTACGGATCATATAAAACCCACTTCTGACTGCTCTGACAACCACAGCTCATCATCACTCCATCGCCCATAACAATGGTCCTCCCTCACCAGACTCCCTACGTTACCCCACACATCCTCCACCGTAACTATGCTCAGCCCGTGGACAACCAGTTCTTCTCTAATCGTGAGCTATCCTCCCACTTCCCGCCCTCCCCATCTCATCAACACTATCTAGTCATCGGCCGCGACCTCGAGTACTTCTCTCAGGCCGGTTTTGACATGGATCGCATCCAGTTGAAGCGCAATGCTCCCGTCGCCCAGCTGTACGAAGATGCGATCCGCAATGAGGGTGCCATCATCTCCTCTTCCGGCGCCTTGATCAACTTTTCGGGTAAAAAGACCGGCCGAAGCCCCAAGGACAAGCGCATCGTCTACGAGGAGACCTCCAAGGACGAGATCTGGTGGGGTTCCGTCAACATTAAGATGGACGAGCGTGAGTCATCTCTCGTAATCCGCGACCTCCATTCGATTCCCTTTTCTACCTAGATACGTTCGAAATCAACCGCGAGCGTGCCATCGACTACCTCAACACTCGCGACAACGTTTATGTCTTTGACGGTTTCGCCGGAGTGAGGTGTCTTCACTCATCTCTCTCTATCAACCCGCTCATCGTCTCTTTCAGTGGGACCCCAAGTACCGCATCAAAGTTCGAGTGATTTGTGCCCTTGCTTATCACGCTCTCTTCATGGTTCGCTTTTCCGTGAAACCCACTCCTGTGTCCGACAGTTGATGAAATTTTCAGAACAATATGTTGATTCGTCCCACGGAAGAGGAGCTTGCCAACTTTGGTGAACCGGACTTCATCATTTACAACGCCGGGCAGTTCCCTGCAAACCGGTTCACCAAGGGCATGTCCTCTACTACCTCCGTCGAGATCAACTTCAAGCGCATGGAAATGGTCATCCTTGGTACCGAATATGCAGGTGAAATGAAGAAGGGTGTCTTCTCCGTCATGCACTATCTTCAGCCCGTCAAGTTTGGCCAGCTCTCCCTCCACTCCTCCGCAAACGTCGGCATAGAAGGAGGCGATGTTACCCTATTCTTCGGTCTCAGTGGCACTGGCAAGACCACACTTTCGGCTGATCCTAACCGACTGCTCATTGGCGATGACGAGCATGTTTGGTCCGACACTGGTGTCTTCAATATCGAAGGTGGTTGCTATGCCAAATGTATCAATCTTTCCAAGGAAAAAGAGCCCGAGATCTACGATGCCATCCGATTCGGCTCCATCCTCGAAAACGTCGTGTACAATCCTGCCACTCGCGTTCCCGACTACGATGACATCAGCATCACTGAGAACACCCGATGCGCCTACCCTATCGAATACATTCCAAACGCCAAAATTCCGTGCATGGTGGAAAGGCAGCCCAGCAACATCATCATGTTGACCTGCGATGCGTTCGGTGTGCTCCCCCCTGTAAGCAAGCTGTCCCCGGACCAAGCAAGCTACCACTTCCTTGCTGGGTACACCTCGTGAGTGTATTCGTGTCATTCGGCGATTATCCGACGGATGTTGACGTGTGTGAACCTACAGCAAAACCCCTGGTACTGAAGACGGTGTGCTCGAACCGATCCCAACGTTCTCTACTTGTTACAGTGCACCCTTCATTGTTCTCCACGTACGTTAACATCAGGTTATGTTTACCAGTCCAATTCTGACTCGGTCTCTAGCCGGGCCGTTACGCAGAGATGCTGGCGAGCCGGATGTCCAAGCACAATGTTTCCTGCTGGCTGATCAACACCGGTTGGACCGGTGGCAAGTTCGGCACCGGAAAGCGTTGCTCTTTGAAGTATACTCGTCGCATCGTCGACGCTGTTCACTCTGGTGAACTCCTCACTGCCGAATACGAGAACTTCGGTGTGTTTGGTCTCCAGATCCCCACCAGCATCGAAGGCGTTCCTCGCGAGCTGCTCAACCCCGCCTTGGCTTGGGCTGACAAGGAAGCCTTTGATCGTGAGGTCCGTAAGCTCGCAGGCATGTTCCAGAGGGCTTTCAAGTTGTACGAAAGCGATGTACAAGAGAGCGTCAAACTCGCAGGACCTAAGTTGGATTGATTCCATCGTATTGTAATCAGGGGACTGGGGCCTTTCCTTAATAGATAATCGAGACCAGAAGTCTGGATATTTATTTCCCTCGCTATTATGTACCATGGTCTGTTGTTTTTAATAAATGAAGTAGAACGAAATACAATTGTGAAGTGTACCTGAATGATCAAGCTTATGACATGCATGCTTCATGCTTCAATTGCCGCATCATCACATTATTGGCATGATGGAGTCTCAACATACTACACATTTTGAAGGGCCTTTGTCATCGTAGTTTAGGTATTCCTGGTCTGACGTCCTTGACGAGGCTCGTTGCAAATACTCTTTTGAAATCAAAAAACGAATCTCCTTCTGGGAAGCCCACCTACGATGGTGTTCGAGAAGGCAAGTAATACATGCCTGACCGTCAAATATCAACCCGAGATCTCCTAATCTTCCTTTATTTCTATCCCACCACACATCCATAGTTGGCTGCATTTTTTCGAGGCAAGTTATGGCAATCACCACCGGGATCCCAATTTGATGCGTAGCTTGGCAAAACATTCTGTAGGCCCCCAACATGCCTTCGCTGGCTCTACCTCCTTGGACGCAGAGCACGAGGAGATCAAGTTCCCCTAGACGGCGTCTCTTTTGGAGAAACCCTTTAATGGAATCGGTCGTCGAGGTCGCCCGCCTTCCAAACAACGACTTCAAGATGCCCGACGGTTTGTTCAACCCAGGTGTATCCCACAACCTGTATGATCTTCCCTCCACCAAGACATCGTGAGGGGCGAAATCGCCCGTACACGGCGTTGCGTCGGGAGAAACCATCGCGCATTCGCGATCTGCGATAAGATTGATGATTGAGCTCTTTCCAGAGCCAGTCTCGCCGACGAAGATGACGTGCCGTGTCTGTGATTCGGATGGTCAGTGACGAGAACGATGGGAGGGGTACGCCAAGTTTGGCGGACCTGCGACATTTTTGGGTTCCTGCGACAAGGGGTAGAGGGATCGAATTCACTGACGGCACTCGGGCGAGGATCGGATGTGGCGAGCTGGTTGAATGGAGTGCGGGGAATGTGCGTAGATTGGTCGATCGTCCGATTTTCAAAGAACGGCCGCGGACCGTAAGTTCTGTTGTCCGAGTTGCTAAATTACTGGCCGGATTCCGCCGCGTTATCCTTGTATGGATCGCCAATGGACTCGCGGCTGCCCTTGAGATGCCTATGGAACGCCCGGCGCTGACTTTCATGATTGATATAGATATCTAATCTGACATAGGCGCTAATGTCTACTATACGTATCGTGTTGGATTGATTGTCTGTATCGTCAGCATATAATGCAACTCCAGCCATCATCGATATCTAGATATTTACGACCGGGCGGTGGTGACAAGGCTGGTGGCGTATAGCCTTTTGCGATCAAGGTACAAATGCACTCCTTTGAATCCTTTACAAGCTGCCGTTCTGCAGCGGACGCTGGCTGGGGCAGGGAAGTGAGGCATGCGTGACCGTCAACCTCTAACTCGAACCTCGTCAAATATTGTTCATTTCTTGTCCACCACCCCTCCATGCTTTCCTTCTCTTTCTCGAGGTGCGTTTTGACAATCACCACCGGGATCCCGAATTCACGCGAAGCATGGCAAAAAGTTGTGTACACTTTCGAGGTGACTTCACTGACCCTATCTCCTTTGATACAGAGCACGAGCAGATCGAGATGGTTTTTGCTGTATTTTTTTCGGAGAAACTTTGTAAGGGAGCGGCGCCTCTTCTCGGCCTTCGACTCGGATGGGGGGTTTAAACCGGGGGTATCCCATAACCTATACGACCTCCCCCCGATCATCACGTCGTACTGAGCGAACTCAACCGTGCACGGGCTCGCACTGGAAGAAACTGGAGCACTGGAGTGACCTGGAATGAGATTGATGACCGAGCTCTTTCCCGAGCCGGTCTCTCCGATGAAGATGATATGCCGCATCTGTGACTTGGACGGTTAGCCTATCGTGATGCAGAGAATGCTGGGGTTCCCAAACGTTGTTGTCCTGAGGTCGCGCCATTATGAAGACTAGGCAAGATCCTAATTTCGCCGCGGAACTTGGGCCTAATGGATTCGACTAGCAGCCCGATTAGAACGGAAGATGGCAATTCTGATGGGAAAACAGGGGGCGTTTGCGGAGATGGCGTGATCACAGAGTGCAGGTAGACGGTAACAGTATTATCCACCGTTGGAGTAAAGCGGCTTTCCATTTAATTCGGTGACGCTGGGTTGACGCTGGCGGCAGAGCCAAGGCGCCTATCTTTGATCAGTGCTCACAGTTGTTATCAGATTCGTCGTGACTTCGAACGTGTCGAGTCAGAATTGCTGATTGAACAACGGATCTGACGGAGTCCTCGCCCTGGATCCTATCAGTTCAGCATGATAAGCCGTAGACCGCTTACCAGTCCCATGCAACGACAGACAATGATAAAGTATATATGAAAATACATTACAAAACGTCGACAGGTTGCTAGTCTTTGTAAACGTCCAGTCGACAATGCTCCAACAGGGTCACCGCCCTTAACCAAAGCAGAGTAGACACAAGACACTTCCCAATAGCACCACTCCATCTGCCTGGATCATCCCGCTTTTCGACAGCCTGGACGTGCTGCGTGGTATTCTCGCACTGATCACGAAGAAAGCAATTTCTAGATACAAGGTCCCGGACGGCGCCCTGCGAATGTCTTCGCCGTGTACGAGTAAGCTCAAGGTCGCGAGAGTCGTCGTCAATGGAAGTGATGCATGCGTGGTCAACGAATTCCATGCCATGATCCGAAAGGTCGGCAGCGTTCCTCTCCCACCAATTCTCCATATCTCCCGACGCGTTCTCCAGTCCGGTTACGACAATGACCATGGGCACGGGGCTTTCGCATGTTTGGGTAGCCAAGCGTACTGATTGGTAGTGACGGACTAGCGCTCGTTTGGCCCTGGAGGCACGAATGCAATAGATCAACAGAGACAACTCGTTCTTTCTGAGGTGCTTTCGAAGGAACGTTTTCAAGTTCCTTTCTGCAACAGCAGCCCGAATACGTCCCAAAGTACCTCCATCGAGACCGGGCGTGTCCCATAGCCTGTATGTTTTCCCAGTGATGATCACATCGTGTGGATGAGTTTGGACGGTGCAAGCGGTTGCATCAGGAGAGGTCTTTGCGACTCGCGAGCCAACGACGAGGTTGATGATTGAACTTTTGCCGACACCAGCTTCTCCAAAGACGACCACGTTTTGCACGGGGCCTGATGCTTCCTAGAGAGATTGAATAAATACTAAATACGCTATAGTGAAAAATAATCGTAGAATTTGACGGACCATTGGCGACTGTCAAGGGTTCTCCGTGCCACTTACTAGGACCAGCGAAAAGCGCTTGCTCAGAACTGGGCCGTTATCTTGCCACTCACAGCTCGAAGAGCTTAATGTCAACATGTGGACTAGGGCACGCAAACATGGACTCTGTAGTCACAGTGGATGACAGTACCGCTATCGTGCACATCAGTCTGAAGGCACGTAAATGCAGTGATAAAAACGTGACGCACTGCTAAGTTCAAGTTGGTAACATTCACCACGTCACGGAACCCGAACAACGCCAGTGGCCCATAGCGAACATCGTATCAGAATATCACGAAAGGTGGGTTGAACACCATATAAAATCACCGCTCCCAAGGGGATTTGATTTTGCTTCAGCGTGACGAACACTCGGCGTCCAAAACAGGATGTGGTTGGTTTCAGCGAGGAGCCGGCTCCCCGGCCTTGCTTGCCCCACGAGGCGACTGTCAGTCTGATGGCACCTAGAATCTCATGACCACGATCGAGCCAACACGGCCAGTCGTGGTAGAGGTTCCACTGAGGGTTTATCGATTTTCGGCGTACATATGAGCACTTATAAGGAGTATACCAGCACCGACACCCGACTATAGTAGCAGCAAGACACGAACAAAACAGGCATTCATGGGAAGTTGCTACGAACCTTTTCGTGGGCGTGCGAAAACCCGGCGAGTCGCCCATCGCTGACATGAAACATTATCGGTTGTGTATCAGCATACAGAAAACAGAAAGCATAGTATGTGCGGGTTTGCATCCTTTGTAAAGTGATTTTGTTTTCAGGTACGTCGAATGATTCAGAATGATCCTAGTCCATCATGATTCATGACCCCGTTGACGTCACCAAGACCCAGACGGTGCTAGCCTTGCTTGCTCCATGAGGCATTTCATCGATGAGTCGTGCAACACGTTGCAATACATCCGAAGATAGGCAAGGCTTATCCGATGCCGCCCCACCCTTGCTCCGTTTCAGACGCTCAGAATTGTCCAGGTCCTAGCTGGCAAACTATATTTTTTCCGAGGAAAAGATTGTACCAGCTCATGGGCATCCGTGGAAATCGACAATACGAGTGGATTCTTTGCAATTCGACTCTGCTGATAGCATGACAAGTCTGCGTGGTACCAGTTTGTCGCCCGGCGCTCCAAGATGGGCGTCGTCCGACATCAGCGTGTTATGTCAAGTTGCCATCGCGTGATCAGCCATGAGGCAACACTGTTTGCCAAAACCTTCGGTTCACCTTTCCGCATCCATCCCCCACCACCCAAGTCGTGGAGAAGAGGGTTCCCTTAGCTCGTCCTCCACTATAATTTCGTTCTTATTACCATGGATCGACTTTACAACTTAAAGGTGATATTTTATTGTCATGAGTGGTCGCCATCACCCCGGTTGATTTTCGTCTGTTACGTTTGTTTGAGCAGCCTAGATTCTTGAGTCCCCGACGAAACATACCAGGCGATGCGAATGGGAAGAAATCCGATGCCGAATCTCAACCTCTGGTATTGTGCGAAGGAACGACAGTTATCTAGTAGAACTCACGAATAGTTGAATCCTACAGATACTGCGTCCACGACGCAGCTTCCCACCATTAATGTCGTGCTTTTCGGTGAAACTGGTGTCGGAAAAAGTTCCGTCATCAACCTCATCGCTCAAAGTGACATTGCGGAGGTTTCATCCAATGTTGAAGGTTGCACGATGCAATCCACACGATACAACATCTCCTTCGATGACTTGAATTTCGCCATCTTCGACACCATCGGCCTCGAGGAACCCCAGTATGGGGTAAATGGCTATCTGAAGGCTATCGAAAGGGCGTACGAACTCATCATGAAGCTCAGTGCCGCTGGCGGCATCCACCTTTTACTATTCTGCATGCGCGGGGGAAGAATAACGGCGACTACGCAGAGCAACTACCGGTTGTTTTGTGAGTGTCTCTGCAGCACAAAGGTACCCATAGCGCTCGTCTTCACCGGCCTCGAGAGGGAAGAAGAGATGGAGGATTGGTGGACGAGAAACAAGAACCATATAGAGCACTATGGGATCAAGAGCGATGGCCATGCCTGTATCACAGCAGTGAGGGACGATACTCCCGGAGAGGATCTCAAGTTCACGGAGTCGCAAAAGAAGATCCGCGGACTTCTCAAAGACTGCGCCCTCCAAGACGATGCCTTTATGTTGGAAGTGGAATCTTGGTTCGCTAAGCTTGGGAAGGGAATGAGAAGTTTCATCGCGAAGCATAGGAGCCCAAAAAAGAAGGATGTTTTGAAGGTGTTAACTCAACGCTGCAAATTGGATCCTGATACCGCGAAGAAGATTGCAGAGATGATGGAGAAAGGTGATCCAGAGACGAAGGACGGTTCGGGAACTATCGCTGCTGACCCTTCCACCGATCGGGTGCAAGGAGAGGATGGGGTGAAGAAGGAGGAGGAGGAGAAAGATGGTCCCCCGCCGCACGGACCTGCTAATCCTCCCACCGATGGAGTGCAAGGGAAGGATGGGGTCAAGAAAGAGGAGGAGAAAGATGGTCCCCCGCCGCACGAACCTGCTAATCCTCCCACCGATGGGGTGAAGGAGGAGGAGGAAAAAGATGGTCCCCTGTTGCACGAACCTGGTGACCCGCCAGAGGAGAGCAAGAACGCGAAAAAGCCCGCGACGGAAGCGGGCTCGCGCAACAATGAGCGGAAGAAGGCTGAGCCTCCTCCTAGTAACCCTCCTCCTAACCCTGCGCACTCTGCGCCACAGGCAAAGACGTACGGTGCATACCCACAGCATATGAATACGACATCCCGAAAGAACGCAGGCTATCCACAATCATTGGTTACGTCTCGTAGTTGACTTCCTACGCTATGTCCCGAAATTTGTTATGAGCTCTCTGCTTTTTTTTTCCGAGTAAATGATATAAAATTAAGTAGTTGCTTGGTAGCTGATTTTAAGCGCAAGATGTCAGATATAAAAGCACTGTAAGTACGCGGAAAAAGATGGGCAGTTTTGCCCCTTCGAATCTGAAGTTGCGAACATGTGTAAGACACTAATGCCGCAGGCGTAGTACATTTGTGCCGCAAAATGATACACCCCGGCCTGCCGACATCAACGAGGTGTTGTGCCAGGACCCAGGAGAGATAGGTGGCCATCCTTCTTGATCCACGCGTGATGGGGCGAGAACGATCGATATAAGTGGCGTCACAAGGTATCAGTGATCACCTGGACTGGACACTCGACCCATTCCTCACCGCGCTGTACCCTTGGCCCTCCTGGCACCTTTGTCCTTACCTTCCAGGACCTTGTATTTTCTATCGCACTCTCCGTCTCAGTAGAACAACCATGGTCAAGCACTCTGCCACCGCTCCCGTTGCGGGTACGCCCCCCGCGGATGAAGAGAATCTGGCACTATTGAACAGGAGCAGGGTCAGAATCCATCCCCAATGTTGTGTTAACCGGGCCTGAATGATGTGCTTGGCGTGCTGTCTCTCACAGACTCTACCGATGCCGCTGACCAGCGAGCCTCAGCAGAACCGGTCCAACATTGTGCTTTTTGGAGAAATGGGGGTCGGGAAAAGCTCTGTGATCAACCTCGTCATGGGTCAGGACGTAGCAAAAACGTCGTCTAGTGCCTCGAGCTGCACCCTGGACGCTAAAGCCTACGAAGTCACGGTCCAAGGACGGGATTTTCGTATATTCGACACTGTTGGCTTGAACGAGCCTGACAAGCTTAGGGACTCTGATTGCCTCATCGGCGCCATCTTCAAGGCCTATCGTCTCGTGTCGTACTTGTCCGAGACCGGGGGCATCAACTTGTTGTTGTTCTGTATACCGAAAGGCAGGATCACTGTCAGTATGCAACAAAATTACCTGCTATTCCACGACTTCCTTTGCCACAAAAAGGTCCCCGTTGCCCTCGTCGTCACTCATCTTGAACACGAGGAAAGCATGGAGAATTGGTGGCTGGACAATCATTCTCACTTCGCAAATTGCGGGATCCACACTGTCGGTCAGGCTTGCATAACCTCGCATCCATCATTCCACGAACGATATTGCGCCTCTCGGCAGGTGGTCCACGACCTTCTCATTGCCCATGGCTCTGGATTGGGTTTCACGTACGAGAGGGTTAGCTGGTTGGCGGGGCTGTTCCAGAAGCTGCTGGAGCTTGTGGGAGTTCATCCCCGATGGGACTCGATCAAGGCCAGGGCACGAAAATTTCGAGAGTACGGTCTGAAGGAGAACGAGATAGCCATGCTCCTGACGAAAATCAGTGCTGTTGACGAGGACCTGGAGCTCCTCAGACCACGACCGCATGTTTTCCCGTTGCTCGCGCGCGGTCGCAAGGCCGCACCCGCACATCTATTAGACCAATAGGGTACATCTTCATCTAGGAGTTGATCCATGTTGTACCTATGTAGTGGAAGCAATTGAGCAAGGTATACGTCCGAATTCCAGTAAGTTAACCAGTCCATATGACCTGAAAGTGGAGGATTGCGCCTTTAGGCTTTTTGACCAGCCTTGGTGCCAGCTTCGTCCAGAGACGACGTCGATATCTTTTCGAATAAGAAGCAGACAGTCCCCCCCGGGACATCCCGTACGGACGGCAAGGAATGTTTCTCGTCCACTGCCGCGACGTTCTCAAGGTCAACCAAGGTCAATAACGAGCTCAATCTTGATTGTGACTCGGGTGGATCGACCTGGTCCATGTCATCGTCACCTGCAAAGTAAAGGATGCGTCGCAGGACATCGTCGTGAACATCGTGATGAACGTGGCGTCGCAGACAATTGATATGGGTCCATTCCCCAAGCGCAGCAAGCTCGGCCTTCTTCTTTCGAAGCTCCTGGTGGACAAAGTCAACAAGAGTTTTTTCTGATCATTTAAAATGAAGCTTAATCACCGCCTTCTCTGCCTTGTCGAGTTGGACCGGGTTAACCTGAGATGCGCTGATAAATCCTTGTTCGGAGGAGTCATCGTTCCCTTCAGTAGCATTTTCCTCCAGTTTGATATTCGCATCCACACTGTCGCCAGGTAACAACTCTCGGCCACCACACTCACAATCCAAGAGGTCATGGGTATTGCAAGGTGTATCGGGTTGAATGCGGAAGATGTCTCGAAGCTGAACTTGGATTAAATATGTCGCTTAGTTTGGTTAGGTTAGAAAGTGACCCACATCTCTCCGGGTGAAGGAATCCGCTTTGGATCCAGCGGTTTCCTGAGTGAAAAATTAGTAGGCCAGAGGGCGAAGAGCGATCGCCTTACATTTCCCATCAGGGCTAGGGGAATAATTTTAGTAAAAACACGATTAAACGGATGTGCCACGAACAGTTACTCAACCCAATCTTAGTGACTTGCCGTTGGTAGATTTTCTCTGCGTAGTAAGCTGTGAGATTGCAGTCAGGGAATACTGAGCATATTCACCGTCGATAGTCCCAGCCGTCAAGAATCGGTATATGAAAACTTGCCGTCGTTGACCATCGCTGTCTCATGGAATGGTTATCGAGCTGAGGAGCAAGGCTAAAACCGACGGACCGGTGTATTCGTGCCATTGATTGTAGGTCATGACTGAAGAAAAGATATGAGTTTTGGCCTCGTCATTAATTGCAATAAGCAGGCCTGACCTTGGATTCCAATCAGAGTCAATGAGGCACAAACGTGAGGCACCGATGAGATTGAGTCCTACACCGCCCGCTTTGGAACTCAGCAGGAACAAGACTGTAGATCATATCAGCACACACAATCACTTGTTCGAAGAGGAAACTGACAATGGCTTCGCTGAGAAGACTTGTTGAAGGTATTGACATATTCTTGTCTCTTCGCAGCCGGCGTTTGTCTGGAATTGTATCATGACATAGAGGTTTTGAACTGGAACTTGCTCTTACTCACCCGTCTAATCGCAAATAGGTATAGGATTTCTTCTTACAGAAGGCTTCGAGAATGTTGAGAGTAGAAGTATAGTGGGACACCAGGATGCATTTCTCCTCTGTGTACTGTTCATTGCTTGAGGTCCCGCTCAACCCATATAATTCAACATTACATACCTGTCGAAGTGTTGCAAGAAGGCTTGCCAAGGCTGTCAGCTTGCCTGTAATGCGTGTCATCATCCCGTGTCGTGCAAGTGAGGCTAGGCTTACCGCTGAGAGAAAAATCTTCGATCTGTGCTCGCTCTGGAAGAAGCCGCACTGCTTCTATAATGCCTGGGCGTATCTCGTGCTCTCGTTTGGACGTTTTGGCTTTATCAAGCTGAGCTTTCAGTAGGACCGGGCTATTGCTGACTTTTGTCAGCATTCCGATAAGGGCAAGAGACTCGGCAGTCGACCCCTCGACCAAAGTGTCCAGCTTCTCTGGCTTGAGGATTGTGGCAAATATGGAGAGCTGTAACTGTGATGGGGTCACAAATACGACATACTCATCTGTGCTGCAAGTCAACAGAGAGGAGCGAGAAATGACAGATACTGACATTTAGGTGGCAGATAATTTTTCAGAATCGTTGCCTCACGTCGCAGAACGAAGCTCTTTGCGATAGTAGACAGCTAGTAATGTCAAATAAAATAAGCAGGAGGATGACATTGCAATAGACTCACTTGGCCCGATCTCGCTTCTCCAATCTCGAGTTCTTTTGCAGTGCGATCAGGTGCCCTACTCTTCAGAATGGGAGCCTCGTATACCCGTCGAAATGTATTGTAGTCATCTGGATCGAGGTCAGTCAACCAGACGCATGGGAAGTGCGGTACCAACCAAGCAGACCAGGATTACAAAAATCGGCCTATATGAATCCTGTCTTTCTAATACCCACGCGCTAGGAATTGCAGGAAGCTTACCATAGCGTGAAATTCACTCAAATCATTTTGGATAGGCGTCCCAGAGAGGATGATTCTCCGAGGCGTACGAAGTGCCTTGAACATCATGGATGTTTTGTTATTTGCAGACTTCAATCTGTGACCTATTGCGAAACTTTTCAGAATGCGATTGACAACTAATGAGTTAGTGAACCTTCATCACAGACTATTAAGCCTATCGGAGGACTGATGGTTGAAATTTAAGGTATGGACCACAGGAAAGTGGCTTCTTCACTCACTTGCAAAATGCGAGGTCTTTTCTATCGAGCTGTTTCACCAATCAACTGAAAGGACAGTTACTTGCCACTCACATTACACTCCTCAATTTCTCGTAACCGATTACGAGGACCTGATGAACGCGTCTAAAACGGCGTTAAGAACCAGGAACCTTTGAAACATACTTTACATACGAGTTCAAGAACTGCATGATCTGGGACTTGTCCTTGTCCCCGGCCAAAACACCGACGCGGTCACGACCCAACCTGGTTTGTAAGGGTAGTCAGGTAGTGGTCTAGGTGCCATGTTACCTGCTATAACCCACCACTTGCGAAACTCGGCGCGCCAATTCTGAAACTAGCGTCAGCCAGTGTTATTCGTTTCCACCACTTAAGCTCACGTTAATGAGTGACACTGGACAAACAATCAATGCCTTTCCGATGACACCCACACCACCGCCGTAAGGGTTTTGTTCTGTACAGAGGTCAAATACCTGAGAATTGAATTACGTGTGGTCTTACTGAGGAGCGTCCAAACCAGCGCAATGGTCTACCTTGAATCAGCGACGAAGAGTCGATGAGACATTGGTGCATACCTGCAGTGTCTTCCCAAGACCCCTGAGATATTTCAATAGTCAATATTTGTAAGAGGAACAACGGAAGAAAGAAGCTGACATCTCATCTGCGAGGATGCAACCCTGACCTTCGTGCTTGCGGAAACCCATGACACACTCGTACAAGAAGCAGACACCTGAAAATCAGTATCGTGTTTATCCCTTTGACCGAAAAAGCAACCTTCGATCTGGTGAGGTCGTAAATGCTTTGCAATAACAGGGTCAATAACAACAGGAACGATAGGCAGGTCCCTAGCGTGGATATTTTAGTTTGGATCAAAGCGTTAAAAAGACCACGGTACTTTTTGTTAAGTCTTTCTGCGTGTTCTTTAGTCGGTGCCTTCATGACCACTGCACCGTCAGCATCCGGATCGTGCCTAGAATCAGTGTTAATAACAGCTAATTAGTTCAAGGTATTTGATTACAAGGGTTCATTGGGCCGTTTCTTAGGAAGCTGGCCGTAGAACGACGTGGGCGGAACAAAGCTCTTGGAGACTTGCGCCTGATGGATGTTTTCCTTCTTCGGCAAACGATTCTGTTGTAGGACGACTGGAGAAGTTGGCGGCGACCTGTCCCAGTTAACATCGTCAGGATCCTTTGTTTCCTCTTCGACACCAGTAATCGATGGCAATTTCGAAGATGAGATGGGTGAATCTAGCGAGATCTCCTTATTTCCAACATAAAAGCAGTATCCGCTCTGGAGTGTGAGACCATCCCAGTCTTTACGTCCGATACTGTGTCCAGGTATGCCATTAGTACAAGAAAGAGTGAGAGTCAAAAGAACCCAAACATTTTACCCTTCTCGGAAATCACAGTCAACTGATTTCCGACCAGCTGGACGAATGCATCACCATCCCACGTCTTGTGTTTTCTGGCTTGAGGACGGCGCCTAGGTCACTGTTACCGGTATGATCATGTAAATGTCTTATATGCGTACCAATTTACGGTCCAGCATGACTTTGATCCTCGAGG
Organism: Leccinum sublutescens; assembly: GCA_038091555.1. NCBI lineage: Eukaryota > Fungi > Basidiomycota > Agaricomycetes > Boletales > Boletaceae > Leccinum > Leccinum sublutescens. The sequence goes on along the minus strand of JBBPOR010000040.1, from coordinate 22,280 downwards.
CGCTTGCGCGGTTGTATCTGACTGACCGGAGAGCAGATTGACAGGTTGCAAATCTACGACCTTCCTCGCAGGCGTCTTATAAGGAGTGGCAAGATTCGAAGGCTTCAGCGGAGTGAACTGTTTCTGGACAGATACTGTAGCAGGGGAGGTGGCGCTTGAAGTCATGTTGAGGCCACGGCCAAAGCATTTTCCAGATAAATAGTTCGCCTTTGAAATAGAGTGGTCAATCCCAATCTCTTTACCCCCGAATCCATACTCTCCGCCTTCCTCTGCTCCGGGGGCGTTCAGAGAGCCGGCGCCAATGCTGCAAGAAGATATAAAGATACAATTAGCTTGTGGTCGTGGATATTGAAGAAAGCCGCATACAGTTTGCCTTCTAGATCGTACATGGTTCCCTTCGCGCCATTCAGAACGAGAACTGCATCACCATCCCAGGTCTTGTGCTTCTTGTACTGAGGCTTCCGCCTATTAACGGTGACATCATACAGACGTGTATTAATGAGGTGGGAATTGAAATACCATTGCACCATCCAATACTGTTCCTTGGAGCTTCCACTAGCACGGTCAGTTGCACTGGCTTGGGGACCACCGGCGGGGCTCTCGAGAGCAAGCCTTTTTCGACTGACTTGATCCACAAGACGCTTGCGTTTCTCTCCAGAGACAGGGGATTGTGACGAGGGCATGGTAGCTTACAGCTGTGTGAGTCGTCTCTGGGATGTCAGGATTTCGATCGAAGGTCAAGACGCGACGCGTCTGTGGCAATGAACGCGGCGATTCCCGAAATAATTACTAGCATACATTGACCATTACGTAAATAGCATCGCATATGGCAATCGGACCTCTCCGTGATCCCGACTCGATGATGAATGCACGACTTGTCCTTACAGACGGCCATACACGAGTTCTCCGTCGATGAAAGTCGCCTGTACCCGCGCTCCAAGTATCTGGTTAGGCGCAATCGTCATGATATCACGGGAGAGAACGACAAAGTCTGCACGTTTGCCGGGGGTGATTGACCCGAGTATTTCCTCCGTGAAGGAAGCATACGCGGGATCGATGGTCATACCTATCACCTCTAACATGAGACGCCATGGAGGTGAGCAAGAGATACCACGAAACACACTTCGTAACGCTTGATAACGACTCAGACGTTGCTCTGGGAACCTGACAGCCAATTAGATCCCACGTGTGCGTTATTCTGCATCATTGCTCACCAGCCAGAAGGCCCTTTGGGAGAAGTGCCTTCAGTAGATAACCTCGTTACTGCAGCATAGAAACCAGAGAGGGGGTTCATGTCTTCCACCGGGAAGTCGGAGCCGAGGGCAAGCCGGGAACCATGATCTAGGATGGATTGAAAGGCATACAGACCTTTCACTCGCTCAGGTCCCTGTGGCGAGCGAAATAAGCGAGAAAGAATGAGGATTCCCATTCACATCACATACAAGACGATCTTCGGCAAACCACATGTCGCTGATGCTGTACAGTGTATGGGTCAAGGTATGTCGCAAAGACCGGGGAGGTGACGCACGCATGAGTAGGTTGCACGCTTGCAATCACTGCGATGCAAGGAAGCTTCTTAAATATGCTTGATCTAGCATTGAGACAAGGATGACGCACCACCCAGCCTGCCCATACGAATCATGTCTTCCTCTCTTAGTATCTGAGCATGTTCGAGCCGAGGTCTCAGCATTGTAACATCAACATCCTTGAGAGCAGCCTCGAAGACATCCAACACTACACTGTTTGCGTAGTCTCCAATAGCGTGGATGTTCTGGTGATTTGAATGCAAATTCAGAAGGTAGAAACTTCGACTTCGAGAAGAAACTCTCCACTTGCCACCCATCTTTCAGAAATTGAGGGACGACATTATGCAGTATCTTCTCATCTAAACGCATAAACCCCTTCGTACTCGGATTGTCGTGATAAGGTTCGTAAAGCTGAGTTCAGCTGTCGTCAGAAATTGCAAGCACTCATGTATGCGGTACTTACCGCTGCCCCACCAGACCTTAAAGCACCTAGCAAGCATAAGATATACAGGGTCTACGTGAACGTAACAATGCCTTACCATCCGCAAAGATTTTAACGCTTCTAACATGGAAGCGTCCGTTTCCTGCGTTGACAATCGGTTTCGACGTATTTCCCCAATATTGGTCGGCCTCGCTGAAGAGACGCATTCCGTATAGTCGGATCTGGGCAGGTAATGACAACAACATAAAGGGAAAGCAGATTTTATACCTACAGGAAGTAAACCCTCGGAGGCCAGTCTTTTTGTAATTGTGGGTATAATGTTGAGCCTCCAGCTATTATAGCACACTGAAATCTTACTTCTCAAAAAACTCGAGTGAATCCGGTCGGAGACAAGCGTCATGTATAGATGTCAAACCCATTGACAAGGCGTCCTTCGCAGTTATTGCAAAACTTCGGCGATGATCATCTTCTGTTGGAGTAGGTCTCTTCGCTAACTGTTGTGCGTTGTCGAGCAATACACCTGGCAAATGTGAAATAGTATCAACACATTCAGCGGACCCGACGAACCAGTGGGTTCCCCATGTGTATCACGAATTATTATACCTCCTTCTACATCTTCCACTAGAGAACCACTCTGTCGAAGCACCGTCTTGGATACCCACAACGCATGACCATCCTTGCTCTGAAGTACCACCGGTCTCCCGCGAATAACCGGATCATTGTCCAAAGCATCCTTTATGAACCACAGGAATGTCACGATTTTTCACAAGCATACCTTGCTAAAACATACCGCAGTAGGCCACTCCTCCACAGGCCAGGAAGTGTGGTCCCATCCCGAACCTTCTATGAATTTGGATGTATTGTGATAGACGTCCGGACGACTCAAGATATAGTCTCTGACGAGGGCGACAGTCTCTACGAAAACAAGAATGAGCGGAAAGCCCATTTTGTAATTGATGCCCACCATTAATTGACTTGCCAACTTCTAGGGGAAGCTGCTGATTGGCCCCGTACCACAACGTGTGTGCATGAGAGTCTATGTAGTATTTCTCACTTGGAGTCTTGTCTGAAGTAGTGATTAGAGTGAAGTACTAACCACTCAGTCCGGGTACTACGATCGACTGGTCGTCGATATATCGAATTTGCAATACTGATTCGGAATGATGGGCATCATTCCTTGAACGAGCCAAGATTTCTCCTGGGATAGGTAGGTAGTGTGAGTTGGGCAAGATATCGAAACCATAATGCTAGAAAGCACCGAGAGAGCCGGTATCGACGATGAACTTGTCTTTGACGACTAAACACTGAACAGTGGGATTGGCTTCCTCGACGGTGTATATCCTTGCGTCGGAGCGCGAGCAAACGGCGTAATGGTTGAGGGTTGAAGTCAGCGAAGCGCGTGAACGAAACCAAAAAAGTGCAGACACTGCCAGAGCCAACACAATGAGAACAGGCCTGAGACAGGTGAAAGTGCCCAGTATGCCGTTTCGCGTAGTATCACTGCTATCAGCTCGTCTCGTCTCTGGAGTAGACGTGGAGTTCGGATTATTTCGTCGGCGTAACCCCGACGATTGATTGATGCTGGTGGACATCAACGAGAACTGGCTGGGAAATTTGGGGTTCAAGTTGGACGACAAAAAAAACAACAGAGTCATTCAATGCGTGGGACGCTGGAAAGGAAAAGGTTCATATGTACGACGCGAACAAGTGCCTTGCGTACTAATCCACTGGACACAATAATCTTATTACCATTGCGCGACCTCCGATTGGCTGGGCCAAAATTATACTCTCCCTTTTTTGTTGGAGCTAGGCACAGCCGATTAGGACGCCTTCTTACATATGGTTCAATTGCGTACTACTCACATCGCAGAGAATCTAATCGCTTTGAAAGCCTTGATTCAATATCATTGGCTGGTCATTGGTTGGAAGATTACAGTCCACAAGTTAAAACGAATCCGGAGAACACAAAACTGGCCTTTGGCTCGTTCAATGTATTGCCGCAGATCTGTGATTGGTGGGAACTATTCCTTCTGTCAAACTTGCTTAGTCACCCGTTGAACTTTGTTGAACGTTGACCGGGTCGTTTGGTCGGAACCAACTTGGAGTCGGAATTGTGAATAGCATCCTCTGCAGTTCTTTCGAACTTGTGAAGGCCCCAAATCGACTGGTTTTTATCAGCGTGCAAGAAATTTCAAAGCGTAACGTTTGGGACACGCCAGTACCCTGAATCTGGGAGAGTGCGTGGGCGCTATTGAGCCAGAGGCTCCCGAGTCCCGAACAACACGATGAGGATACCGTGTATCTCGTACCAACTGGAAATGATTCAAGTGCTCGGACTTGGTGGGACCTGTCAGGCGCCCAGTCCAAACGCAGGAGACGCACCCTAAGAAGGTTCGTAATGTTTACAAGTTTGCCATGTCCCACACACCTCCGTAACATTGATAGGGCTGGCCTTTCCGCGGATCACCTTTTATGCAGAGCTTCAAGTACTGTAAACAGATTTTCGAGCGGTAAAATGGGCGTTGAGTGAATGAAACGGTCTGGTGACAAGCGTCAGTGGTTACCTTGCATTCGAGCCCCTATCGTCTTTTGACAACAAGTACAAATAGAGATTGAAGAGGTTGGAGGTGTAGCGATGTCAATCAAGACAGAAGCGATCATTTGGCGCTGTGAGCGATGATCCGTAACTGCACATGCGACCGACGGCCGTCACTGGAAATAGACGTCTTTTCACGGTGCGCACAAATTTTTCTTCTTGTTCTTTCTAGTTGTAGATGCCAACCTTGATGCGATATTCTCAACACAGGTTCCACAGGTATTACTGACTCGTCCAACTTGCTCAGGCACCTTGCTTTCGTGGATCAAGCTTGACCAAGATGCAGAGTCGAAGTTGTTGTCGAGTGACTGCCTTCATGTCTGTAACGATAGGCTTGTTCCAAAGCTGGCAGACTGCATGTCGTTATAGGCACTGTCGTTCCATGGACTTCTGATGAAGTCGGTTCGGGCAGCACAGTCTGCATCAGTGACTCGGACGAGCAACGAGCGGAGCGGTAGCCTCCTGACGAGAGCTCGAAACCGCACACCCATCCCGTCCCCTTGTTCGTCCAATGCGCGCCGGTATGGTCACCGTTGCGACATACCGCAAACCCGCGTGGGCATACCCGGGTATACCTATTCTAGGCCCCACCTCTTCGTAAATTGTTTGATCGAGTTGAAGTCCATGCAGAATGTGGGCAGTAGAGCGCTTATGTTGGAACCAACAGCAACAGTGGTAATTGATGAAAATCACATACCCGGCACCCTGGCTGGAGCAGCGCACGTTCCCTAGGTCGATGCACGCGTCCTTGGCAACATTGTTGTTAGTGCACGCACATCGATCTTCGTGCAGTCCCTCATCCGTCATGCAACTGCGTGCACAAGCGACGCCGTTGCCATCCCCTCGCTCCCTCACCTCTGGCACGCTGAAACGGCGGGTCTAAGGTCTCTCGACGCTGCCAAACTGCCCGTAAGCCCCCTCGTTTCCCGAGTCCCTCACGGCAAAACCATCGCCCCAGGCAACTCCTTTGATGCGCAAATACGCTCGACCAACGCAACTACGTCACCGTCCTCGTCTCTCGTCGAGTCGTGCGCCCTTGCTGCAAACACGCTCGACGACACCATTAACACCAATGCGCGTGCTGAAATGGCCGCCGCACCCTCCCCCATCATGCTATGGCGCCTTGCACTCGTCCATTTACGATGATGGGCCGCGTTTGAGCTCTGTTTGCCCGTGCAGATCCGTAGTGCCACGTAGTAGATTGTGTGTGTGACATGATGACAAATAAACACGTCAAGCGATTCCCGGTGCGTGAGAATTCGGACGTGGTCCAAAGGAAGAGCAAGGTCGATCTCAACCACCATGCCATGGAATGACGCATTCCGTATAAGAGAAAATGGACTGCTTACTTCACTGAGTTCGCATAAGATGCTACTCTACGCATCTATATCCTCCGTTGCTGTCTCTGCCACTGTCGCCAGTGCCCTCAGGAGACATAGCAATTTCTACTCCCTTGCTATCCATCTTTCCAAGAGCAATCGGAGTGTTCTGGTTAGTATTCGTCTTCAATCAGTGTAATTTCCCCCATCTTGACTCTCTTTAGATCCTCGCCAATTTCGGGCTCTTGGTCGCGTTACTCTGTGCTCAATGTGCTCGTCGTCTATTCTTTGGTTCCCTCAGGCCACAGGAAATCGAGGTAGCCCATCACCGTTCACACTTGTTTAATTTGTCGTGTCTGATGACCAGTCTAGCGCCTTTATGACTGTCTCTGGTTCTTTGTGACTGAATCACTCCTGGCCTTCACTATCTTCCGAGACGATTTCGACATTCCTTTTCTTCTCATGTTCGGATTCTTGCTCTTTGTCAAATCTTTCCACTGGCTATCTTCCGATCGCATTGAATGGGTGCGTTTTTCCCCTTGTTATCTGAACCTCGCTACAGAGCACCGTTTCACGGCAGATGGACCAACGCCCATATCCTGGACCACCAATATTGTTTCACATACGGATGACCAGCCTATTCACTATCCTTTGGTTCGTTGATTTATTCATGTTCGCATTCGCTGTCGACAGCACAACCAAAAATGGTGTTGGTGGGATGATGATGTTTGCGAACGAAGTAGGTATGCACAATACTCCTGCGAGTTTCTTACCAACGCATCCGACAGTATGCTATCCTCATGGCTAGTGCTATGAATGTCATAGCCAAGTATCTGATCTGCGTCATCGATATCCGACGAGCCCAACAGAGAGGTGGTGAGAATGCCCCTCCCTGGCAGAACAAGAGCATGTGGATATTTTACATCGAGCTAGCAACTGGTACGTCAACGCTCGGACTGCACTCGCTTTTTCTCAATCTCCATTTCACGGACTCAGACTTCCTCAAGCTCATAACATATCTCCTATTCTTCTTGTTCATCGTGGCTCTGTACGGGTTGCCATTAAACATCATCAGAGACGTATACCTCACTGGACGCTCATTCATTACGAGGCTGCGCGCGTTGATTCGATACCGCGCAGCTACGCGTAATATGGATGAGCGATATCCCGACGCGACTGAGCAGGAAATGACAGCCATGACGGATCGCACTTGCATCATCTGTCGCGAGGAGATGTATTACCAAGGAAGACCTGGTGCCCAAGCAGAGACACAACCTGTACCCGATGGACCCAATATGTCTCCAAAGAAACTACCATGTGGACACATTTTTCACTTCTATTGCTTACGCTCGTGGCTTGAACGCCAACAAAGCTGCCCAACGTGGTAAGTCCCCTGCTGATGTATTATTACTCTGTCAGTCGATGTTTATTCGGTTACTTGTAGCCGACAGAGTGTCCTGGACACCAATCTCGCACAGAATCAGTTACGACAGCCTCAAGCTGCCCGACAACAACCACAGGCTGGAGCCCGTCCAAACCTATTTGGATTCCATCAGGCTGGCGGTCAGCAGCAACCAGAGAATGATGCCCTTGCGCGTGTTTTAGGGAGATTTGCGCGCAATGCCGCTCAGCCACCACCGGCGGCTGCTGGTCAAAACCCTCAAGCTCAAGCTCAGGGGCCTCAGAATACAGGCAATCATGGTTGGGTTTCTGGTTCGCCGCCAGGTGTGGTCATCCAGTACAACATCCAGTATCAAGGTCAGACACCCCATGGTCAAGTACAATCCACGCGGCCTGTACCACCATTCAGTGGGTTCGTCGGGCCTAACCAGGACTGGCATCCGTGGAATTTTGATCAGCGATGGCTTAATCAAAGAAGTACACCACGGGAACCATCTGCCGGCGGAAGCGGTGACCAAGTACACACAACACAGGCACAAACTCCAGATGGTCTACGGACACCAGCTGAAGCCGCCGCTCACGCAGCCTTGAGGCGCTTCGGTGGACACTCTTCCAATGATACGTCAAGATGGACGGTTCCGTCTTTGATACCACTGGATGGACACGCAGTCTCCACCGCGTCGCAACCGACGGCATCTGATCCACATACATCCTCCCTTGCAGTTCCTTCTGTGGACCCGCCTAACTCTGGCTTGGCCCTTGTGAGCCCCCAAACCAGTGGCCCACCCTTCAATACCAATCATATAAGTGATACGCAATTAGCGCTCCTGGATCAAAACACCCGAGAAGCGATTGACGAACGAATACGAATCCTGCAAAGCGTGTCGAATACGGTAACCTGTTGTATAGAAGACTTGGTCAGAGTGAGAAGCGCTCTCCCCCCGCCGTTGCCCATCGTATCGCCACAGCTCCTCCGGGATGCTACGGCAAATGGTGCTCAGTGTACGTACGTCTTAAATTTTACTACCCATTGCCAAATTTAATTCTTTCTCCAGCGGATAGAGACCCTCAGCCAGTCCCAACTGCATTTTCAGAGCCTGAAGCATCAACTAGCTCACACACCTGGGAGCCATTGTAGGATGATCGTTATGGATGTGGATAGTGGAGCGTGCATAAGACCCGTTTACTAGTCTTATACATGGATATGGTGAACGAAGATGATGGTTTCATTCAAAGGTTCAACAACGCCTCGGCTCTGCTTTTTACCAACTCTGGATCCACATTCGCTTTGTCGACCTTGGAATAAAACGATTTGAATATTAATCCCATAGCTTTCTTCGGATTACCGTCTCGGGGACAGCTTGCCGCGACCTCCTTGAGTATCCTGTCTATCTCCGCTTCCGAGACCATAGCAGGCAGAAATGCAGAAATGATCTGTGCTTCTCGAACTTCTTTCTCTGCAAGGTCGGGTCGGTCGCCTTTCATGAATTGAGAAGCAGAATCGGTCTATATGAGTATTGTGAACGGTGTTTCCGAGCAAGATCAAATGAAACGAACGCGCCGAAGGACCGCTTTGCGCAGGACACCGACGATCACGGATGACGGTACCTTGGAGCCAGATGACTTATCCAAGTTGTACACTTCAGAGAGAAGGGACCTCAGGGTCATGGATGAGAGTTGTTCCTTGTTCTACTTGCGTGTGAATGAATCGAGAGGATACAAGAGAGTAGGGAACCGGGCAAGTACCTTCATAGCCTGCTTCACTCCTGCGAGGAGCTGTTCCCGGATTTCTGAAACCGAAATTAACACCGACTTGTCAAAGCTTTCCGTGTCCAGGAATAGAATATGTAGTACTGACCTTCACTGGCTCGGAATGGAGCGCTCGAATGGAAGCGACAGACGGAAACAAGGGTTCTGGAGCTCCTTGAGCATTTCAACAAGGCGTTCATTATTACCTGGCAGTGGTTAGAAACTCGCAGTCTCCCACTATAGCAGCGCCACGCGTGTCACCTAGGACCAATTTGACCGTAAATATGAAAGTTGCGGCGGAGCCATGACGCAAAGCTCAAATTTTGCTGATCACGTGTAGGTTGCCGATATATATGTTTGATTGATTAGATCTCGTCAAATCTCGTCTTTAACTTCTTCTTGCAACGAGTCCGACATCGTTCGGGCTACTACGACCCCTATGACCACCGTTCAAATTTTTGAGACGCCACCTCTTCCTAGCAGTTGCGTTGATGCAATCAGAGAGTCCTGCAGAGAACTTCGAGAAGCGCAAAATATCCGGGTGAGTCACGAATGATTAATGATGTACTACTAGCAGTCGAATCCTTCGCGTGTATATCAAAAACTTATCTCATGAATCATGATGATAATAATGTATCGGCTCACCAAACTCCCGATCCCAGGTAACGGACGATGCCGTGAAACGTTTGTTGTTCTCTCCCTCGTTCCTCCATACGTTCAAGCGTGTCTCGAGAAACCACGGGCTCCATTTCCCGCTTAAATTTCCATCAGTCCTATCCGAGCTAAACTTCCTCTCCGTGCTTTGCCTCCTTAATTTTGCCTCGGGCTATCGTGTACCTCTCCACGAGCAAACTGGTCGCGGCGCATGGGACAACATAAGGGCGCTCGCGTTTGGCATGTACTTGTCTTCCGTTACTGGTGAAGATGATTTGCTCTCCGCAAAGAGCATGAAGACGGTCACACCGCAACAGGTGGCAGAACTCATGTCTGTCAAAATCTACGTGGAGCGATCGCATGAAACGTTACCTGGGGTGACTGTTGGAGAGCTCCGTGGACCGATATACGACCTTGTTAAATTAATCAGCACCACGCTGAACGAGACGGGCGAAATATTGGGGCAATCGGGCATGCCAAACCTGGGGTCATTTGTCCTACGAAGCTTAACATCTAAATGCCCCGAGGGAGGCAATGTAACTGTGGATGACGTTCTCAAAGATGTGAGCCCCTCAAACACGTCACATTGAGTGAACCATCATCAACAGCGTTTTTTTTACAGCTCGTATCCGCTTTTCCTGCATTTCGAGACATGTCGGTTGTGGACGGAACACGTCAGTTTTTCATCTTTGTCTCTGGAAGTGGTGCTCAGTCCGATCGAAAACAGCTGTGTATTGTTTCAAGAAGGCACTGTTCCTTATCCACGGGTTAACCCTGCGCTTTGGATCTTCTTCCCCACCACCGTTCCCGCTGCCAGACACGACAAATGTGCCAGTGTTCACAGATAACGTCATTCCTTCTCTGCTTATTCATCTGGGAGTGCTCGACCTGTCGGGAACAAAGGATGTTGCATTGCGGAGTACCTTCCCCGACGCCGCGAATGATACTAATGTGACCACGCTCCTGGAAGTTCCCAGGGACACGCCAAGTATAGACCCTGCTGTGACTTCAGGAACGAAGCCAAGGACGGCACCACCCAAAGAGGGACCTGTTCTCACTTCAGACCAGGCATATATTTTGCGCGCCGCTGCCGTTGATGCTTGTGAGAGAATCGTGAAGTACGCACGCCGACTAGACGAAACCAACCTGCCAGATGGTCAAAAATGGATCAAGGATATCACTCTTCCAGAGTTGGATATGTGGCTTTGGGCTGTTGCAAAAGATAGATCGGATTACAGAGAGCTCGAGAGGTTCGTGTTGCGGGATACGGTCTTCTTCTGAGGAAGGGTTGCAAGTGGAGTAGTGATCGACCTGGATGTGTGAACGGCAGTGGGGATGGGCTGTGACGTCGTTTGAAAAATATATCACACAACCGTCAGATTTTGTCTTCCTTGGAGTATGGACATGGCGATGACCGGCTTCGTGACCAGCATGAGCATAAAAGGGGAAAGAGCTAAATTGGAAGTGATTGTGCATCAACTCAAGGGTAATGACCAGTAGGGGAATCGAAGCGCTACCTAACTCAGCTCGATAACCACGATGCGGCGCCGGTCGACCCACCTTTGAATGCGGCGCTTCTCGCATGAGTATGGTAACACGCACCGGAAAACGTGAAAACGACCACACCGCGGCGCGATGCAAAATTGGCAAGTTTCCAGGCCATTCAGAGTCCCATAAGAGGATATGCATAGCAACAGCTCTGATTACGCGCACCGCCTAAATGGCAGGACGTACAACAACGACCGGGATGGCACGGAAATCATGAATAACAGCAGCGCCGCACAGCATTGATGGTGGACATAAAGATGAGGCGGGTGGACCCTATGCCAAGGGTATTGGGCTGTGGGCTTGCTGCGTTGCAGGATGAGATCATTCAGCGTAATTGAGTATCCACCGCCGCCGATCGAAGAAGTCGCTGCGGTGGGTCTGCAGGTTTCAACACGTCCTAGAAAGACCATACACTGGTAGGAATGGAACCGTGGTACTGCGGAAGACCTCCTTTAAGGTGTTTGGCAGATGTGAGAAGCACGGGACCAAAAGCCCCTGTGAGAAGTGAACCATGAGATGCCGTGAACTTGCAGATATCCCGGACCAGGCAGACATCATGTTCGTCGTGATCGTGGTGAGAAAACGCGAGGCTTGGATACGGTGCCCGATCAGCATCGTTGGCAAGAAACAAGTACGCCGCTTACTTCCAAAAAATCCATATCCCGGCATGTCGCCTGGGTGACTGAGCTCTGGGGGGAGTGAAGTAAGTATAAAGCTGAGTGACCTCCCAAGGTGAGGAGGGATGTTAAAGGGCCTACCGGGAATAGTCCAGCACAAGCCCGACACCGTCTCGCCGTTCCCGCCAGCCTATCGGAAGGAAAGCTTGAGATATGTTCGCACCTGAAATGGATGATTCCGAAGAATTGGAGATTTATAGCACTCCGCCCACCTCGCCGACCATGTCCCGAACGAACTCGAATGCCATGGACTTCGACAAAACTGCCATGGACTCCCTGCCAACCGAGAGCGTCATTCGGCCCTCGCTATCCAGACGAGGTAGCAGACCATCGATGGTCCCGACTCTGACTTCCTTGAAGACGAACATTACCTGGGACTGTGACGTCGCCGTAGTCAAGCGGTCACCTGCGGACGCGGACGGTACTAAAAAGGTTACCCGAGATGGTCATACCAATACAATCGCCACATCACCGACAATAGCCGAAGCGACTGTTACGCATCAGCTTGACGGCAGTCCAACACCGGTTTCCATTTCAAGTTCTCCCTCCAGTTTCGACTCGATACCCTCACCTATGGATCCTTCCTTTTTGCCCACCAAATCCCCGTGCTTCGTGCACTCCCACCTTGACAAGGGTGCATCTCTCCAGGATTGGCTACACGCGAGGGAAAGCGAAGTCAGTATCGGCAGCGACGTCGGTGTAGCGAGGTCCCTTCAGCAGTCACAACGATTCCGCCATCAGGGTGATCAAGCCGCCTCCACGCCAGTAGGGCTTCCCTGCCGAGATCATGCCAGTCGCATCTTAACTGGTACCGAGGACGACGATGACCCCCACGGTCGCAGTTTGACGAAGCAACTTGCCGAGACTGCCGTTGGTGTTCGAGAGATGAGCAAACAGCTGGGCAAGTCGTTCTGTAACTCGGTTCCATGTTTCCCGCTCATCCGGTACAGGCCGTGCTCGGATACAAGCAAACATTCAAAGTGTCCTTATCGTCACCAAAGCCCGAGACAACAGGCTTATCAAATTAACCCGAGAACTTGCGCTTTACCTCATGCTTAAACCGCGCCATGGCCATCGTGGGCTCATTGTGTGAGTAACATTCTCAGTAATCGTCGCCATGACTTCATCTATTTTTGTGCAGTTATGTTGACGAACAACTACAACACTCGAGGCGCTTTGATGCTGCTGGCATAAAACGTGACCATCCCGAGTTATTTGAACCGCTTCCAAGCAGGAGGTCGAGTAATAATTCGTTGTCGTCAATGTCATCATTCACGTCTCAAGATGAATCTCGTGTACAACAAGAGGGGCAACTTCGGTATTGGACCAGGGAAATGTGCAGTCGTAGCCCGCACCTTTTTCATTTTGTCATCACTGTAAGCGTTTGTGTTGTAACTTGCTTCAGAGCCCTAATGGCTCTACAGCTGGGCGGAGACGGAACAGTGCTTTTTACTTCGTGGCTATTTCAGCGCATTGTTCCACCAGTCCTCCCGTTTGCACTCGGTTCTCTAGGTTTCCTCACGATCTTCGACTTTGCAGATCACCAGGCTGTGATAGATTCCGCCATTGATGGAGGCATTCGTGTAAACCTTCGTATGCGATTCACTTGCACCGTATACCGTGCAGTGATCGACAAGGGGAAGGTTAGGAAAGCAGTTAAGAAGGGTGAGACTGGCGAGATCATGATGAAAAATCTCAAGAATGGTGGTTGGGAGGCGCTCGAGGGTGGTTGGTCAGGTGGGGTCTTGCCTGACGGTGGTAAATGCGCCAAGGACAAGGAAATTATGTGTTTCACCACTCGCCCTGTGGAGACGTTCGAAGTCTTGAATGACCTCGTCGTAGATCGAGGACCAAGCCCCTACGTCAGTTTGTTGGAACTTTTTGGTATGTGTGGATTTTCTTCCCTGTCGTCTCATTTTGACCCGCTTTGCAATAGGCGACGAGCATCACATGACCACTGTGCAAGCGGACGGGCTGTGTGTAGCCACACCCACCGGGTCAACGGCGTATTCGGTGAGATTGGTTCTATAGCCATTCCATATGAAAATACTAACCATGCGAAAGCTTTCCGCCGGCGGTTCTCTTGTTCACCCAGAGATACCAGCCATCCTCATTAGTCCCATTTGCCCCCACACGCTATCCTTTCGTCCCATGCTCCTTCCCGACAGCATGGAACTCAGAATATGCGTCCCATACAACTCTCGCAGCACAGCATGGGTTTCGTTCGACGGCCGCGGACGAGTGGAACTAAAGCGTAAGTCAGCTTTCAGCACAACGCCGCTTCCCATGCTAAATTCCCGACACAGAGGGCGACCATATCAAGATTACCGCCTCCAGATATCCATTTCCCACCGTATGCGCGGACAAGCAGTCCACTGACTGGTTCCACTCGATTTCTCGCACCCTGAAGTGGAACGAACGCCAGAGACAAAAGTCATTCGTTGTCGTGGAAGAAGAACCAGTGAAAACGAGTCCCTCGCGGAAAGCGGGTTTCAATCCTTCCATAGATGGATCACTTACGTCTGAACCCCTTGAAGAAGAAGCGGAGGAAAGTGACGAGGAAATCGCGCAGGAGGATGACAAGTTTGATATTGATGACTTCTCGACAGACACTCCGAACAACGAGCAAAATGCCGGGAACCACGATGGGGATCAGCAAAACGCAGTCGAATCTACGCACGTAACCAAAGTACGGGAGGTAGCATTGCAAACTGACTCTGACCTCGGGGTGACCCTCTCACATCGTCTCGCTACCAGATTCTCTGGTTCAGCGAGATCGAGGTCGCGCTCAAAATCCGGGTTACGCTCAGGGGTCGATACTCCGGGACGTTTTGCGGGACCTGCCCATCTGCCGCCACATATGCCGCATCATTATCACTCGGCGTTTACCTCTGACATTCCATCTCCAACTCTTTCTGAATCCGACGACGACTCGCTGTTGAATATGGACTGTGCCCAGCGGGGTGCCCGAGATGACCTCCATTCCGCACAACAATACTTCAGTAGTCGTAGTCGGATCCCTCGGGATAGGGATATTGAAGATAATCTCCAGACACCCACGATACCAGACAGTGTTTCTGACAGGGGGAGTAACTCTCAGCCCAAAGCGAGCTCGAGGGAAGATGATCGCCATCCCCGTGCTTTCGCTGTATGGGGAAATGACGAAACTGATAGCGGCACAAGCGATAGTGACCCTTGATGATAATTTCTCATTCAGTTGTTGGCGGTTAACTCTTTTATTGCTTTCGTTCATCCTATTCAACCATCATGCATCATATGTCCATCGTTTTGGGATCAGGGAATATTGTAAGTTAGAAAATGAGCTTGTAGTTTATGTATCGTAAGTACTTCAAATGTACTTCCCTTATGTGCCAAAGTCACGTGCCAGGTCGCGCTTTGTTACTCGAAAGTCAACTACAATCAGCCTTTCAAAGATGACCTCGAATATGATAGAGAGCGGTACACATCTCACGGTATCGCGGGTCAATCGTCTACTGAGACCTCTTAGGAACAAGTGCAACAGTCTGGCAGCACTTTCCAAGACAGCCACGACCTCTCGTATCACGTATTCGAGGCAGCCGTCTAACTGGGATCCAGACATCCGTCCTCCTCTCGGTGTACTTTGCCCCTTGGCGGGCGCAAAGAGGTTGACGGCCGACAGACATTCCGCAGAAGATTTTGAGCTCGCGAGACGGATCCATGCGGTTTGCGATGCCTTCAAGAATATTGCATACGTTGCCTTCGGTCAACCGTGCAGTGAACCCATTCCTAGTCTCGCTGCAATGTGCACTTTTGTCGTTGGAGAAAGCTTGCCCACTGCAACCTCTGAAAGTATCTCCGACGAAGATTCAACCGACGAAAGTGATATACTAGACATGGATCGCATTTATGAGGTGGTGCCACCGCATCATCGCAGGTATTCATCGCGTACACTCTGGATAGTGCACTGTCAACTCACTGGTGCAATATCAGATTCCTCATCCTGTCCCATGCTTTGACCATGATTTTATGTCTCTGCTCCCATCACCATACCCTTGTGACCATTCTACTGGACCACTGCCTCTCCTTCGGTTTGGTGCACCAATCTACTCGTCTCTTGGATATCGTTCTCGCACAAGCATTTCAAGCATCCAACTCGTCCTACCCTCCCCCTGTCACTCATCCAGCCCATACGAACTATCTCATTGACCTTCATGCAAAGTGGACCACAGGAAATAATGTATCCAGGACATCATCTTCGAAGTCCTTGATATTCACCACATCCGCGTTTTGCCAGGTCTTGCTTTCCACCTTGTCACAGTCTTTATCTACCAGCTCGTATATCTTATGGACGTCCAAGGTTTTGAACAGATTATTACATGCCCTCAGAAGCTGCGATATCGATTCTTATAGTCTCACCGTCCGCACGCTCTCTCAAACCTTCTGGGCGACATTAGGTTCCTCTCCGGATGCCACACGAGATGATGCCCAACTTTCTATGCTTAGAGACAAACTCTCTGAATTGTTGTCGAACCTATTCGATCTGCTTTTCTCTCAACACGACTCTCAAACCTCTTCCCTGACACTACCGAGAGTCTATGCGGTCATCGATATACTCTCTGATTGTCACGCTGCTCAACTTCACTGTTTGCGGATGTCAACCCCGGGTTCTCCTATCGATCTGCAAGATATGATCATCACGTTTACAACCTACATACTTGTTACTTTCCGGAGCTCGATCAGTAGACGCGACCGTCTTCTAGACATTCTTGGTGCCTCGGACCCTATTCCGACTACATTTTCCAAACTATTGGTGTATTTCAGTCGGCGCCAAGAAACCCATACCTTCAGAGACTTTATGGAAGCTTTCCTCTCGGAGCTCAAAATGTATTCGTCTATCTTTCTCTCCGAAAAGTTTTTCTATTTGGACGCCTCTTTGTGGGCATGTGCACTTCACCACTTCCAGACATCCATATCCAGTTCTCAAAAGGCTAGCTCCATCCTGGTGGCAAGATACAAGCGGCAGCTCATAGATGCAGTGGAGGCAGCGGAACATCGGTGTTTCGGAGGAAAAGTGGACAACAGCTGCGTGGTCGTCTTGCCCGATCATCCAGGTCCTGCAATGCGTGCACAACGCGGCAGGCCAAGTGGTCACTGGGACTGGGAAGACATGGTTGGGGCTTGGATTCGAAAGACACCAGTGCATAAGAAGCTGAAGATCGACGACAACCGTCTGCATCGCTCGTCACGATATAATCGTTCACGTTCACGTTCACCAAACACCACATCTCCACTAGCTGTATCCACTTTAATATCCACTTCCATTCCTTTGTCAACCTCCCGTCGACACTCATCTACATCCTCCCCGTCACCTTCCTACGATCAGCTATCTGAAGCTGAGTCCGCCACGGACAATGGGTCTGAATACCAGGATGAGACTGACAAGGAGCACTATCCCAGTAATTTTCCGGAAGTAGTCAGGCGACAGTGCAACTCCATCAAACGTCGAAGTTCGAAGTTCTTCTCTCTTCTAGCCGACGCTGAGAACAACCGTATTGAATTGCACTCAGAGCCACGTCCAGAACCGGAGCATCTATCATCTATCATACCCGAAAAGTACCTTATACCGCTCTCTTCGCAGGAGTCCCGCCATGGTCCGCGCAATCCGAAACAACAGGCAAGGCACAGGCAGGCGATGCCCCCGCCGGCGCCTTCGGGGAATTTACTCCTTTCCGACGATTCATTGGATTTGTTTGCCTATGCTACGTCATCTCCACCGAGGTGTTGATGAGAATATGCAAGTTGCAAAAGCCTGTGTGTAGTTCTACATAACAATTACATGCGAGCCAAAGATATATAATGGCATACAAGTATTGCACTTTTGGCTTGACTTCTAACTTAGCAGCAGCTCCTTGATGGTGCGCGGCATCTGTGCCATGTGTCTGCCTCGTGCCTCTGTTTTGAGGAATTGTCCGAGCGGCGAGGAAGTGCCACGAATGGACGTCGACCCTGACCCTTGCCAACTGTGGTGTAACGCAGGAAGAGCTTAAACACCAATTCCTTTCAACTCGAAAGAAAGCACTACGAGAACCAACATCGTTCTTGTATCTGTTCAGCTTCTCTTTCTCTCGTTCTCTAGTGTTGTCAGTGAGTATTTGCTTGTCGACTTGTAAACGAAATTGTCATTCACTGGCAGAATGGCTAATAGATCAGACGACGACGGTTCTACCCATCTCACAGATTCTTCGCACTCTCGCCCAGCATCGAAGGCTTCCCGCATCATGGTCCGTGCTTTCTATTGATGCGGTCTACCCAATATGAAGTTAAAGGTGCCCATAGCCCAAAAGGACGGTGACTTCGAATGTCTTGTTTCTCGGGGAGACGAACCTAGGCGATATTTCTATCATCGACCTCATTGCAGGTTCAGAGAAGCGAAAGGGCACCCCTCCCCCCGCCAATCACCGCGCGCTTGTCGGTGATAGCGTTACACTCGATGGCAAGATGTTCATGCTTCATGCTCTACCGGTAGCCACGAACGAATCAGCGTCCATACCCGCACTCTCGGAAGGGATCGAGAAAACGTTCCGGACTGGTGGCATTGGCCTACTCGTGTATTGCATGAATGCGTCGCATTCCACTTCATGGATTCACCCTACTCGAGACACCTTTGCTTCGCGTTCAACTCCGTCCCTACGCATCCCTACAGTCGCTGTCATCTCCGGACTATCTAATGAGGTTGAACAAGAGAATTGGTGGTCCAGCAATCAGGATGCATTTTCCAACCAAGGTTCTCGCTTTGATGATCATGCTTTTATCTGGATAACTATGGGTGCCGGGCCACTCAGCGGAGACCACATCTCAAAAAGTCGTGATGCCCTGCACGCGCTCATCACCCAAAACTGCAACTCTGAGGCAGGCTTGCACTTCCATCAACGCGTCTTATCATATCCAGTTCAAACCTTCTTTCGCGTGATTCCTTGGAAAACTTCTTCCCAAAAGCCACCTGGCTCCGAAGCCATCGACATCGTACTACTGGGGGAGAGTGGCGTAGGCAAAAGCTCGCTCATCAACCTGATCGTGGGGAAAAACGTTGCTGGAGTGTCACCGGACACCGTAGCATGTACCACAACAGTCAACACGTATACGTTCGAGGAGAAGGGCAGGACCTTCCATTTGTACGACACCCCCGGCCTCGTTGATCCTCTAATGGGCGTCAAAGACTTTGTTGATCTCATTGTTACAATTCAGAAGAAGATACGCAGCATCGACAATGGGAACGGGCCTCACCTATTACTCTTCTGCGTTGATGACTCAAGGCCGACGACAGCTCTTCAGAGAAATTATCATTTGTTTTGCAAGATCATATGCGGCGGCAAAGTCTCGTCCGCTCTCGCCATCACGAAACTCGATGATCAAGATGCAAATCAGTGGTGGGATCAATACAAAGTGACGATCCGAGAATTGGGCATTGACTGCCCACATGTTGGATTCGGACGCGCTAGGAGGCATCTGGATCCCGGCGTGGACTTAGAGGAGCAGTCGAGAAGGACCCTTTTAGAGCTTTCTACCACATGCACTCAGAGGACCAGCTTGCAACGCGTTTCAATGAAACGTATACTCGATTCGTTCACCGCTTTTGCACGTTCACCTGAACGGATCCTGATGGACCAGTGCAGATTAGATGAGCACGTCGCTCGAGAACTCATCAGTCGGCTGGCTGGTTCGGACAAGTGAGTTTCTGTAATTCATATCTTCGATTCCACTACACCCCATCTCTTTGGCACTGATCCTCCGGTTATTATACAGCTAACTCGACTGTCAATATATGCATAGGATGCCTTCAACTTCAAGAGCCACAGATTACAGTTGGTCTGGTTAACAAATGACCTATCTAATGCACTAGCGTTTCCATCAAGATACGTATCGGACAATAACTATGTGTTCGTCCTGAGCACCAAGCTTTTTGGTGCGCGACGACTTCCCGGTTGGTGGAACTCAGACGCTGGTGCACCATTGGTCCATTACCTTGCCGTTACCCTACACATGTTTTCTGAAATGTCCTAGAGTGCCACGGCTACTACGCGCCTGGCGCTCCTGATATGTCGGCCGGACTCCACAATGCATACATAGCCTTAGGTACTACTGGAATGATAAGTAGGTACTGCGTGGCGTACATATGTTGACCACGTGCACATGATACACTTGCTATCCGAGTTCCGTGCTGCACGGTGTGCACGATGTTAACGTTACCACAGAGTGTCAAAATTCAACGTACATTCAAACATTAACACTGCTCTCACTTAGGGTTCTTACCAGGCCCGCCATCATGATGCTACTAGTATCCAAGTCCATCGCTGGCTTGTCCTTCAGGACTTGACGAATGACCGACAGACGTTTGGATACTTCAGAGCAGATGCATGCGTAGATACTACAGTAGCAAAGAGGACTCTGGGACCACAGTGTATCGCATTCAGTAGCCACGATAGAAACATGAATGCATGAGCACGTTCCAACCAGGCTGGCGAAGCACGGCAACCATAACCGTGGGTCGAATGCTCCCCAGCCACGCGTTCAACGCCGAGGATGGCAGGCTAGAGTCTGGACCGTTCTCTTTGCGTGCATTTACCATCTTCCACCAGTGGCAAAACACAATATATTAGAGCCATTGGTTCGCTCTCTCCGCTCAACTTACTCAGGCTAGTACCATCAATACAGTCTCCTTCCTCGCCTTTTTCGTCCCTCCACTTTTTCGAGCATCGGTGAATCTATTTTTTTTCTTTGCATTTCTAGACAGTACGTATCTCATGAGCTAGTCGATGGGTCCGATCTAAATATCCGACAGATTCATCATGAGCTCTACGTTGAACATCATCCTTTTCGGAGAGACGGGCGTTGGCAAAAGCTCAGTGATCAACCTGATTGCTGGGAGGACAGTCGCCAAGACTTCACCAGACGCCCACGGTTGTACCATGTCGTTCCAACCGTACGCTTTCTCTGTCGGCAACCGGGCCTTCAATATCTGGGATACGGTCGGTCTCGAGGAGCCAGAGATGGGTGTCAACGGTTTTCTTCCCGCGATAGAGCAGGCCTGCGATCTCATCAACCACCTGGCAAGCAAGGGCGGTGTTGATCTTCTGCTTTTTTGCATCCGCGGAAACAGAATCACCGCGACTACGCAAAGTAACTATAGGTTGTTTTACGAAGTTCTTTGCAGGGAGAAAGTCCCGATCGCCCTCGCCATCACGCACCTCGAGCGGGAACCCAGCATGGAGAACTGGTGGGAGAGAAACGCGTTACATCTGGAAAAGTACGGTATCAAGGCTGCCACTCATGCCTGCGTCACCGGACTACCAACACACTCGAAATACCGGGAATCACAACAAAACATGGTCAAGTTGTTGGAAGGACACAAGGGAGATGGGAAATTCCATATGCCACCGAATGAGTGGTACATCGAGTTTTTGCGCTTTTTTGGAGTGTTCTCCACGTTGAAGAAGGAGGCGAAGAAAAAGGATATTGTCAAGGTCTTGACGAAACGGTGTGGAATGGATCCAAAGACGGCAGCGGATGTAGCAGAGAAGTTGGAAGTTAGCATTTAGTTTCGACCGCGCTTTGTTATGCATTCCTGCTGTAGATATATCATGTAGCCTCGGTATGCTGGTCGTCCACTGTGCAAACTTATATCTTTCTGTCATTCTTTCCGTAGGCTCTGTGATGCCAGACATCTATCCATAATTTTCATGATTACGGGGTACTATTCACCCATCGTCGCGAATTTGCAAACTCTGCAAAATCTCGGACTCCCAGTCGCTATCAAGGGTATGTACTCCGACGGGCACCGGTGGCTTCCGAGGCTGCACCCCCTCCCCCAAACCACATGTGCATTCGCCGTGCAGGGTAACGAAAGTTATTGACCCCCTCGGGCGAATCATGCAATCGGTGCAATGACCCTGGAATTGTGGCGCGCGTCGTTCGGAGGCGAAACTTAGCACATTGCATAATGTAATTCAAACAGGTGAGGAACCAGGAGAAACGATCGAATGCCTCCAGGTGGGAACGCGAGCACCCTCGATCTTGTGCTCAATATTGAGGGTAAGAATTTGATGAACGTGTTTGCCCGCTCGTCAGTAGTGAGTCATCCTAGAATTTTCTGTATCGCCCCGATAATCGTGTATCTGTTTCGGAACAAATGAGGTACCAGGAAGAGAAAAGTTAGGATCAAAAAGATCCGGTGACTCAAGCACAAATCTGACTATCGAACTTATCGGTTGAACCGCGGTGATTGCCGCGGAACGGTGGTGGGGTTGGAACGACGTTGCGCCGTCGCAGTTATCGGACCAATGGGATTTCAAATGCCTGTCGTCATGCGCACACCTCATGTGGTGGCAT
>JBBPOR010000039.1:0-50103 GCA_038091555.1 Leccinum sublutescens | reverse complement strand
CTGCACCCTCCCCTTCAAAAAGGAGGAGCCGGCTGTAGACGGGCCAGCAGAGCCCAGGGCAGTAAGGGTCAAGGGACCTCCCAGGGATGCCGCTCGAGCTTGCTCCAGCTGGTGTGCTTCGTCTTGAATGGATACGGGTGCGGTTATGAAGGACAAGAGCCTTCTGCTCTCGGTGCGAGCCGCCTCCAATTCGGCGCGAAGGTTATCGCACTCCCATGCGATGTCATCTTGTTCGTCCAATGCGCTATTGAGGTGCCGGCTGAGCATGGAGTACGGTTCACGCCAAGTGTATTGGGAGGTGTCATCGGCAAGATGGTTGAATGAGTCCTGGAGTCCTGGATCATTGAGGGCAGCCGCCTCAGATAGATGAACTGTGAACGATTCGCAGCAGGAGCAGGAGCCCTGATGAAGGACCAGTGGGAACATGTGGTGGTTGGTCCACCGACACTGTGCAGGGGCAGGGGAAGGGGACCGTTGGGTACGTTTGGAACGATGCCTCAAAGATGATCAATCCATGACTGCCAGTGGCAGTATGACAAGGTGCCGCACTTGCGGGCGCCTTGGGGGTGACTGCAGGGGTTCACGAGCGAGTCCGGCCGTGCGAGTCCGATGAAACAGGGGAATAGAAACGTGTCCGAGCCATGGAGTGAGGAATGTAGAGGATGGTGGTGATAAAGGAAGAAGAGTGGGTGTCGTGACACATTGGTAATTAGAGAGAGTGGGACAGTGACAAAAAAGGCAAAGGTGGAAGTGGGACAAAGTGGGACTGATTGGCGAAACTTAAAGTGATATAGTGCTATAAAAGGAGTATGTGGGTATCAATCTAGTTAACTAATTGTTCATTTTGTTCATTGTATTTTTATTTTTATTGTTATTTTTTGGTCGTTTTTGCTGATTTTGTATGGGTATATTTGATATTGTTTGTTGTGGTTCGATTAGGCAGTGTTACGGGCCCGAACCTTAGACCTCGCGCATTGCGCATTATCATCCTTTTTATGAGGGAGAAGAGAGGTGCTACACACTCCCTGTAATTCAAGGTACCTATCCAAGGCCTCGAGGTCTTTGCAGTTACGACTAGGCTCCAAAGTAGAGTCACCCAGATTCCACCAAACAAGAAACTCGATGGCATTGCCGCACCATTGGTGGGCAACTTCAGTAGTGGATATTGAACTCCAACTCCAGCATGTTGGTACTTGGTTGAATACAAAAAGTGTAGGAAAAAAATATACAAAAAAATGTACAAAAAAGTGTAGGAAAAAGTGTATCAAGTGTACAAAAAAAATGTAAACATGATGAACAACATCTTTTTGGATATGGAAACATAATCATTATCTACATTGATGATCTTTTAAATATTCACCAACAAAGATATGAAACACCATCAGGAAAGTACTTCATGAAGAGTCAGGATTTAAATCATTGGTAAGCAGAATGAGCTCATGACCTATTCCAATTTAATTGCACTCTCATGAACAAACCCAGTATAGTATCTTGATGGAATACAATAAACATTGTAATGATGTCATACTGGAATCTTACACTGTTTAAAACAATTAAATCATTACA
Source organism: Leccinum sublutescens (assembly GCA_038091555.1). NCBI lineage: Eukaryota > Fungi > Basidiomycota > Agaricomycetes > Boletales > Boletaceae > Leccinum > Leccinum sublutescens. The sequence goes on along the minus strand of JBBPOR010000039.1, from coordinate 48,537 downwards.
TTCTGGGTACACATCTCTAGTCAGGTCAATCTTATTCCACGATCACCCTATCTTGGGCCATAAAGGCACTGAAAAAACACAAGACTTTCTCATGTGATATCACATCTAAAGAAACAGCTGAAGGATAAAAGCATCTCATAGGTGATTCACTCGTCTCTGACTGCGGACCACAATTTGCAAGCCAAATGATGGTAGATCTGGTTCAACTATTCAAAATCAAAAAGAAGATGTCTACACCTATAAAATTGGTGATCTTGTTTGGCTCATCAGTACGAGCATCTTACTCTTGATGAATGACATCACCTAAATTGATGGAACAATGGATGGGCCCTGATCAAATCATTGAGGTTTATACCAATAGCATAGGATTACTCTTTCCCAAATCTGTAAAAGCTTGCCACATCATCAATGTCTCTTGTGTCAAACCCTACATTGAACCATTACCTGCACAGCCTGTCATTCATCCTGGACCTGTGCAAGAATTTGAGGTCAATTAACATTGTCGACTCTGGCCCCATTGGTCACAGATTCCAATATCTGGTATATTGGGAAAGATTATGATGAAAGTGACAGAATGTAGGAACTGGCCTCCAGATTGAAAAACATCTAGTCAATTATAAATGACTTTTATCATTGAAAATCTTCAGCTCCTCACCATTTGAAAACGAATTGCTTGAAGCCTTATTTAAAAGTTTATTTGTGGTTTGTAGTTAATCCTCTATTTCCCAGCAGGTATGATATGTCCAATGGATGAGAGGATGAACCTCTGCAAAGTAGCAGGTATGGTTGTGATGGACCTGAAACATTGTCAATGTCCATTAGGTCTTCATCACATTCATCTATGTCTTCATCCTTATTATTGTAATCGCCCTGGTTCATCACCACCAAGTTTTTCACCTCCACCTGTTCATCTTCTTGTTCATCCTCCGAGTCAGCCACATTCTTTTTGATATAAATGCCTATCTCTCTATCTCCATTTGGCATGTATATATAGTCAGCTCTCTTCCTCTTCATTGAACTCTGTCACCCTCACCCACCATGGCTGTTACGATCATCTTGAGTCCCCTATGTATCTCTTTTCCTTTTCCTATTCCCCTTTCTTCACCTTCTCTTGTATTCACAATGTATCTTAGACCTCGGGTGATTTCGCCTGCTTCACATCACTGATGGTCCGCTCTTCTCCGACTCCTTTCCCGTTCTTTCCTATCGTTGATCTGATATCCTCCTATCTCTATGCTTATCTTCTGACTCATGATGATATCATTCATCAGTCATCGCTTACTGTACAGTCTAGACCTCCGCAGCTTCTGACTCACTCTATACTGCAGATGACTCGTCCTTTCCATGCAGTTCCACCGCCTTCCATCTCATTAGTACTTAAGGACTCGTCTTCTCGCTTGTAACCCTCTAAGCTAGAGCTACTTGAAATCCCACTCAGTGTTCTTAGCAAAACCTTGTGTGCCTTCGACCTTCGTCCCTCAGTCCTTCTGCCCTTCTCAGGTGTGTCCTTAGCCTTAGTCCTCGAGTGACGAGACTCTTTGTGAGTTCCTCCTCGAGAAAACACTTAGCCTCTCGACTTCGCCAAGCGTTATGCTTGCTTGGTCTATCCTTCGTCATTAGCCCTCGTCTTCAAGTCTATAACCGACCCTACCCGGGCCAGTTGTAACAATGGCAACCAATTCGTAAACTTGAGACTGCCATTTGTCTCCTCAAGATTTCCACAGCCCAAGTCTCCTTGAAGGTGTGCACATGTTGGTCATATATCAACTATGCTTACCACTTCATCTAGTTTAAGACTAATTTATCACTCAAAGGGTCTGTCTCACTTCCTCTAGGGCATTACTGTGGTAGGCAGAGCACCAAGCCAGAGAAATGGTTAGTGTGTGGTCAAAATTATTATGTACGGCAACTACTAGCTCATGGACATGTGCCCTCTCTCCCCTTATACACCCACATGAGCTTGGACAACCTTGTCAACGATTCAGTCATTCCACATCTGAATGAGTTTGTCCGCCAACCTTTTTGAATGAGTGACCTCTGACTGCATGACTAAGAAACTGACCAACACTATCGATGTAGTCTGTCTACTTTTGTTTTGAATTGTGTCCTTCACATCATTAATCACGCAGAGATTCCTGGTTTCTTCCATAATGTTCCTGGCAAATATTGAATTCATTTCAGTTTACTTAGGAAGTGCTGACTGACATCGGTGCTAACCTTGTATCTGGCCACAAGGCCAGTGAATCAAAGCTGATTCTTCTGAAAGAAAACATGTGGCCCATTTGATCAATGATTAATTATCATCAAGATCTGTCAATATATCATGGAGTGTGAGAAAATCAAGATTACAGAATGTACTGTACTAGCCCGATAAATTTGTCAGCCTGTGTGACACATGACAAGGTCTACCTGGAGTTTCATTTGTTGTCAGCTAGTGTGACACATTATGATGCCACAATTTTCGGCATTTCATCAGATTATGAGCACCACATATTGCTTAATCAGTGTAGAACTTAGATTAAGAAATGTATCATAATGTTACATTGGTATGCAGCCTTGAGCAAAAAATTTTCAGGCATGCAGCAACAAGTCTGAGTCTAGCCTTCACTCTCATTTCAATGCCAACCCATCTATCTACAGCCTTCACTATACCCACTGCAGCAGTTGCGGCTCTACTTCCTGATCCAACTTTATCAATTCTACAACTGCTTGCTCAACTTCCCCCTTCGCCTGCCAGTCCATTCAATTCAACAAAACACAACTCATTCACTGGCAACCATGATCCATCTGCCTACTTCAGCTCTGATCAGCCAAACATTCAAGAGGATCTTCAAACAATAAAAGCAATATCATCCTTCTTGTCCACATCATCAATATTCTTTACTGACTCAAAATTATCTATTCAGTGCATCCATCTTGTCAACATGGAAATTGTTGCCCCTACAGCTAATTATCAGAGCGCAATCACAAAATCATGTCCTTGAGTTAGAGTGGCATGCTACAATGAATGCATCAGCCATGGCTTCCTCTTTGAATATTCAAAAACAGACACTTACTGGTCCACACAAGAGACCATGCTTCCATCATTGTCTAGTTTGTACCAGGAGGTTGCATGGGAGTCTTGCAGCCTTGTGACATAGGGATTCAGCAAGTTTTCAAGATGATGACAGTGGAGATTGAGAGTGGAGCAACAGAGTTGGTCTCTGACAAGCAGTGCGGACTGCTTCGGGACTTGAGTGTGAAATGAATTTGGGATGCATACAAGGCTGTGAACAAACATTGTAGATATCATCAACAAGGTAGGGGGAATGGTCACAAAATGCAATATCAATGCTTACCGAGTCTATTTGTTGCAGACTTTTGAGTTGGTGGGTGTGTACGGGGGCTCAACCTTTCATATGGAAGCTTTTTGGATGAAAAAAATATGGGCCAGAAGCCAGGAATTGGTAGTATTTTCTGGACCACCGTAACTGGACTGGCAAAAGACCAACAAAGACTGAAAAATTGGTTTTTTGCGGTCTTGGTCCGGTTTTTCTATATTAGGAAATTCCCAGGACCGGTTATGGTCTCGGTCTTGCCCAAATAAGGCAAAAGACTGGACCAGACCGGACCTTAAAACACTAGTTACATCCACAACGCAACCGAGTCGTAGAAACTCTAATTACTCTACACTCTGATTGGCTGTTCAAGCATGTCTTTCTAGGACCTGGCTAAAATATTGGATTTCCTTTCTTGTAGTTATCAATTAATTAATGACTTAACTATTTATATTTACACTCACAGAAACAATTTGTCAGTCAGGCCTGTGATGCATGACTGACAAAAGAATTTCATCATTCTGGGGCCGGTGTGACGCATGACAGATGAATCAATCAATTTAGTACAGTATAATGTAGAGAAAAGAATTGGCAGTCTATGCAGGGCATACCAATAAGATGCCACTGATCATTCAAATCCATGAGGTTCCTATTGCCCCTTGTCAGGCAAACAAAAACAAGAGGAGTCACACAGGTGATGGGTGACATGGTGATGAAATGGCATGGGAATTGACCTACTCACCACTGTTCTGTGACTGTCGCTCATATCTGTTGTTGTTGCTGTCACCCTCCCTGATCCTCACCCTTGCCCCACCCTTCTTTTGAGCATCACTGTCTCCCTTGCCTCTTCCACCACCTCACAATCACCCTCTATCTCCTGGAGACAATACAAGAACTGATAAGTAAAGAAAGCTGGTGGGAATGTGATAACCACTAAATAGAGACTGTAGGGTCACACTGGAGTCCACTGTGAGTAATCAAGAATAATATTGAGCGAACAATAATAAGCTACTGACCTAAAGAGGAAGTGTAGAGCGAGCACCAGGGTCTAGAATATCAAGGAGAAAAATTCGATAAGGTTATCAATTATGGGGAATCCAATGATGATGGTTAGAAGTAGTGTAGAGTGCTACAAAGTCCACAATGAGGTCAAAAGATGAAAAAATTGTAAAATCATCAAAAGTAACAAGAATATATTCTAGCCCTGCCCCTCTTCCCACTACTGGATTGGCCTTTTTGAGCTCACTTCAGGTTGGATTGGACCTGGTCCTATGGGAAACATTGCTGGATTATTCTCCTTTGACTCTTGATTGGCAGTTCTATCAAAAAACCCAGTACTTTTGATGATTTCGCTGCCACTTCTTGTTATAAACCTTTTCATTTTCCACTTCTTGAAGTCATGTGACCGCTTACATAAGCTTTTATCTTCATCTTTCACTTTTCACTTTCTAAAGTCATGTGACCTGCACAGCCATCGGTCACATGACTTATCTTGATAGCACTTGGTGAGCTCTTACCTTATTAGATTAGCACTGCTTATCCAGACCAGCCCTAAACTGGTCTGTGCACACATGTCAGTAGTATAAATACTTGAATGCAGCAACCAAACAAGCCAGTCTTGTTCTGGTTGGATTCCCTCTAACCTACACATTCCCCGTTCTAAAGTCCTTGTCCCCTTGTTGAGGTGCCATAGTCCTTATTGGATAGAGGTTGCCTTCACTTCTGACCATCACCATTGGTATGATTACTTTTCCCACAGTTGTGGCTGATTTACCTGATTGTAGCTGCCAGTGGTTTGCCAGTATTTACAGCCACTAGACATAAGCCTTGGAGTCCTCTATTTCCCTTGGTACTCACAATGGACTCCAGTTCAGTAGCTCATTGTACTTTGCTCAATATTATTGTCGGTTACTCACAGTGGACTCCAGTGTGCCCCTACAGTCCATATTCAGTGGTTATCCCACCCCCACAAGCTTTTTCAGCTTATCAGCATCAGCTTGCCACTGTTCATTTCTGTGGAAAATCTGGTAAGCTTCTATTATTTCACTTTGAAGTCCGTTCTTCAGTCAGAAAAGGTGTGCCATCCAGAGCCTTGCACTTTCCTATTCCGATCATGTGCCACGGGAGTTGTATTTTGCTGTACAAAGGATTCAGATTATACAGACAAGACACCATGAGACACATCTTTTATGGCTGCAACAGCAAGGGGAATGAAATCAGCTTCCTCGAAATCCTCATCTGGATTTGAGAATGTGATGACTTGATTGATGAGTCCTTAAGGCATTTCAAGAATTGTCGAGATGGAGGTATAAAATTTTATCTTCAGCCCATTTCAAGAAAGCAACCATGCTTGTAGATCTCGCAATAGGCTACATCCTACCAATGTAGTGTCAGTGTACTAATGACACAACCAACCAAGAACATGGAACATACCAGTCAACTTCCTACTTGACAAAAGGATCCTGGTGTATGTATAAGATGCTGGAATATTACCAGTGGGCTAAGGCAAAGGTGTGCTTCTATGACAAAATAACTGGTAAACTACTCTATAGTTATCACCCTCATCTTGCAGATATCACCAGTATGTTATTAGCTCAGGCCATTGACACTGCCACTCAGTGGGGTAATCTGACATTTTTGAAAAAATAGCCAAAATATGAATTCAAATATGTATCATCATATCCATTGTCAATAGTTTTAACATGTACAGTACACAATACATATCTGTTGTATGCTCGGATTGATAGGCAAAATATGGCATAAAATATGTATTCTTCTCATATCAAACAAATACAATGAAATATTGTTATGTTCATTGCATGGTGGGGTATGTCTACAATTGTATTTCAGTGTATCATTGTTTACTAATTGATCAATAGCTACTTTACCCTACCTTCTCAACCAAGGAACTGGTTGTTAACCAATGGGTCTGAAGCGCTCAAAGCATTGTTGGAGTCCAATAAAAAAGAACCAGGGAACATTGAGTGTCAATGATATAATATTACATGGAGCCATACCTGGTCCAGGCAGTAGCTGCAGGTCATCTGAAATGAAACAGCCTTTAAGGCCACCACAACAGCATATCTCTTGCTTTGTTCTCATTATGAGAAGAAAGCTTGTGGGAGTGGGATAACTACTAAATAGTGACTATACCATGGGGAATCCAATGGTGATCATGGTGATTAGAAGTAGCGTAGAGTGCTACAAAGTCTACAATGAGGTAAAAAGATGAAAAGAGGTGAAATCACCAAAAGTAACAAGAACATGGTCCAGCAAAATAAGATCAATTGGCAATATGACAGAGATCAGGGCTTGTGATAGAAGATTAAAGAAGAAAAATGGGCTAATCCAGCAACAAGCATTTAAAATGGTGGGCTAGCCCAAAGATATTGATCATTGGGCTAGCCCAGTAATAAAGATTTACAATGTGGAAAAGCATAAGCTAGTACTCATGAGCTAATCCAAATATGTATTTAAAGCATGGGCTAGCCCAACAATGTTCATCATGGGGCTGAACCAGCAACAAATATTGAAAGCATGAACTAGTCTATCATTTGATATGTGCTATGTTTGGCCGAAGGTAGTAACTCATATTTTCTTTTGATGTCATAATAAAGTTGTAGGTTCCATTCTCACAAAGCAATATAATTACATTTGGATAAAATAAAGCAAATGTTCCACAAAACATTTGTTTTGAAAATCATAATGTGGTGCTTTTTTGATTATTAAGCAATATTAAATGTTTATACTTTAATTTCCTGTGATTGGATGAAGCTGATTACATACTTGCCTAAGGAAGCAGTGACACCTTGTACTTTAATCCAGTGACACTGTAGGCTGTTACGATTCATAGGGAACCCCCCATTCTTTTTCTTCTTGTTTGTCTTGTTGCTTAGATATGACTTCCTTGACTCGTCTTTCCTCTTGTATGATTAGTCGTCCATATCTTCTTAGACTTATACGTTATGGATTACCTATACATTCCATACCCCCTATTTAAAGTGTCACACCTTTGAGATATTCCTTTTCCTTTAACTTTGACCTCCTTGAGTATCCTAGATATATCATGGAATATACCTTTGCAACTTGAACTCTCTGTGTGACCTTGTCCTGCACTTGAGTGGACACTTCGATTATCAGAAGCCTCATCATTTAGGCTATCAGAAGTCATCTCTTTGTACTTGTCTCAGAACCTCTGATCTCTCGACAGAGACCCTTGTTGTCTTGATCCCTCGACCCTCAGGACATCCCTCGCTCCACCCCTCTTTTGTCACTTGTCTTCCTTTCAAGGATACCCTTGATCCTATCTGGACCAAGTGTAACATAGGCTGTAGCATTGACACTTCATGTCATAGTTACACAGGTGACTGGGTGGCTGCAGCAATATAATCTGTTGTTGCTATGTGAAGAGAAGCGAGAATGTGGCCAAGGCAGGTGTGGTTCAATAAATTAGTCATGATGTGATGTCCTACAGCCTTGTTTGGCACATTTGTTAAGTGGGTTATTGGTAATTAGGTTAAAAGTATCTGGCCTTGATGTGATGGCTTTTGACAAATTGACTTCAGGAGGTTTTCAATTGTTATGTAGACTATGCAATTTTGTTTCAGAAAAGGGTCAACTATGTCTTATCAGATGATAAGATGATTGGAATGATTGTAGCCCCATGTTTTTGTTTCTCTAACTCAGCTTGATTTGAATTGCATGAGTTTCTGTTCTAGTCTCTTCAAATTTCAAAATTCCACCACCATTGCCACTGGACATTACATAATATATTTTTTCCTGTGTAATGATAATGCTCGGCAAAAAGGAAAGGTACTGGGCATGCTCTGGATCACCAAACTTGGCTTGAATACATAAAAAACCAATTTGTTTTTTATGGTTTTTTATCATTTTATTTGGGTGAGTTATGATATTGATGTCAATATTGGTTATATTTTAGCTGATTATGGGTGGAATAACATCCATATTTGGTCTATTTGAAGATAAGGGAGTCTACTACATTTGGTACAGCCACCGCTAAGCCCACTGATCAGTGTTTCTGGTATGAAGGCAACCTAAATCCATATGGACTATGGCACCTAGACTCAAACTTAACCTATGATAGAGAGAGGGGACTGTATAGGATAGAGGGAATCCAACCAGAACAAGACTGGCTTGTTTAGTTGTATGTATTCATCTTATATACTGTTACAATGCATGCACAGACTTAGGGCAGGTCTGGATAAGCTATGCTATCTATATATGGTACTGTGTCAACTAGTGTTGCGAAGATAAAGTTACATGTGAGGTCAAAAGAGAAGAGAAAGTGATAAGGTTGAAAGAAATCATATGATGTTGACTAAGCAGGTCACATGACTGAATTTAGTGCACATGTGTACTATGTAACAGCTATCTACAGACCTATATTTGATGAAATATTAAAATGATCATATCTCTGAAACATGTGGACCCTTTTATATAACAACAATTGGTAGAAAGCTAAAAGGAGTTCTAATTTTTGAGCACAAAAAGACCAAAAATGACTGAAACAACAAACAACCTTTATCGGTTTTAGTCTGGTCTTTCAATATCAAATTTAGGCTAGCATATTTTGTCTACTAAAAGGCTGTGCCAGTCAGTGCCTTTGTATGGTGCAAACAAGTTGTGAAAGTAAGCATTGTTTTCTTCATTCAAATTTGGAGTGATTTGTATGCTCGGCATCAACCCTGGAAATTACCTGGCTAGTGCTCTAATATGACAAGAGTACTTGTACTTGAGATTACTGGCTGGTACTCTATAGTGGCAGAATTCCAGATGAATTCATTTGTACTTGTAAATAACATACATAGTAGTCCATAGCTATGCATAGCAAAATGCATGACTTGGAGTGACTAGACAGCATAGACCTTGCTGTGTAGATATGGTCAATGGCCAGTGCTGTGGAGCACTCTAGAGTTGAATGTGGTTTGCTGATGGGCCATCTGAACGGAAGAATAGATTTCAGTGAGGAACCTACCTCATTTTGGGCATTCTCAAACAACTGAGAAAAAGCTATTTGGCTCTTGTATGTGTTCTGAATACTCCTCCACAAGTTTCCATCATTGACACTTATTTTCAGGTTTCTGAATAACAAGTCTGAAAAGTCACTAAGCAGTTATGGACAGATAGTTTTGCATGTCATTGTTGGGCTCAAAACCATCAAGGGCACAAAGCAATTGAAGCTTAGCAGACCTGACCATTTATCAAGGAAAATAGGAAGTAGCATCTTCACTCAAATCTGTACTTGAGTTGTTTTATGCCTTTGGAAAGGTTGGTTCCTGGCTCCCTCTTTGTTATGTTTGCATGTGGGTCTGGCATTAGAAACACTGCCACTTTTGACTAATTCAGGAAATCCATTGGATGATCAGAGGTCAGATACTACATCATAACTGGCTCTTTGTGGTATTTCTTTGTGAATCAATGCTCATCAAAGGGCAAGACCTCAAGTTGGTGATGCTTCGCGAGCTTGCTAACTCAAAGAAATTAGATTGTCACTTTAGCATCTATATGTTTTCATAGGTGGCTGACTAGTCCATGAGTTTCTGGTAGGCTTCTAAGCTGCTTAGTATTGTTGGTATATAAAAAGATAGAAACACTTGCTTACCTTGACAGATTGACAATGCCATCCTAATAAAAAAGAGTCATCATTGCCTCGAGAATTGTTACTGCTTCTGGAGTCACTCTTCACAAGTGGCAAGTTACCAACAAGTTCCTGAAGCAAAGTGTCCAAAGTGTCTATTGAATCAACAATCCAGGGTGCTTGGTACCCTCTCACACAAAACAAATGATTTGCTGTGTCAACAAAACTCATTATTAAAGAAAGCACTTGTTGTTGATAGTAGATCCTTTCAAACTCCTTTGTAATATCCCATACTTGCTGGGATGTGAACAATTCCTTCATCTGCTCCTTTTCAGCCTTTTTCTCCTCTTTATTCTAGTCAAGGATCCCCGCCCTCTTCTTCCACACCTAATGCCAATGACATCAATACAATACTGCACTTTTCTAGTATTCAAGCCCATTATTGTATTCTACGTGCACTATATTAGCAGACATGTTCACTCTGTTGGACACTCCACCATTGCTTGCCTTTTTCTAGGGGGCTTGAAGTAATGGAAACTAGTGGTTGAGCTGGTTATTGAGTAGTACAGAAAGAGTAAAATACACTTACTTACATCAACCAAAGAAAAGCTGATACTCTCAGCAGCCTTAGAGTTGAGTAGGTATAAAATATAATTTAAAACTTAGCATCTATTCCTATAAATGCCACCCACCTTTCAACTAATGGGACCAAAATGTTACTATATTACAAACTAAAATCTTTGAGCACAAAATCTCACTTACCTGCTTCTAGAGGAGCTTGAGGTGGCTGAGGCTGGTAATTGTTGATAGTTAGCACACTGGCAGAGTCAGAGGCAAAAAGTCCCTTACCCATATCAACAAGGAAAAAGTTCATGCCCCTAGTATCACATTATCAAAGCTATAGGAATATTGTGCATAAACTTGAATTTTTTGATGTGGAGCTTACTCAGGCTATCAATTGGCATAGAATTAAAGGAAAATATATACATAATTTTTACCCATATCAGCAACAGAAGAAACCCACCAACTCATCCTCAAAATTCATAGACATCACTGTGTCTTGCTTCTCTCCATGGATCTCAACTCTTGTAGACTGATCCTCTTGGTAGGCCTGTAGAAGGTGTGTTAACAATAGGTTATGTCTAGGCTGATCACAATTTTTGTCAGGGCAAATTCTCCCAATCCAGTGTCCTGTGTGTGGTTTCACATGTTCAAGCTCCACACCAGAGTGATATGAGAAGATCTGAAACATTACTGGCCAAATACATGATGTTGGTGGTCATACTGAGAGGACAAGCAAACAAGAGGGGCAAGACCAAGATTCCATGGTTGATAACCCTATCAAAATTTTCTCCTTGATGTTCTAGACCCTTGTGATTGCTCTACTGTGTCACACCTCTATCTTATTTTCTTTGAGTTGTAATTACTTTTCCCACAGTTGTGGCTGATTGTAATGTAATAAGGTTGCAGATAGATAGTAATTGTGTTCTAGACCCTTGTGGTCACTCTACACACCTCTATCTTCTTTTCTTCAAGTTGTGATTACTTTTCCTACAGTTGTGGCTGATTGTGGCTGATTGTAGCTGCCAGTTGTTTGCCAGTATTTACAGCCACTAGACATAACCCTCAGAAGCTTTCTTTGCTTATCAGCCCCTACAGTCCTTATTTATTGGTTTATCCACTCCCACATACTTTCTTTGCTTATCACCTTGAACTGAACACATTATGAATGATTGAGTATCATTCCAACCCTTGAGGACAGACAACATGAGAATTTCAAGATTGACTGCTAGCTTCTGCCATCTAGCTAGTCATAGTTATTTTCATTGGAGTTTGTCAGTGTGTACAGAGTCTCTTGCTCTTCAGCTCTCCAGGAATGCAGGGTTGTATGAAGTGTATGCCGGGCTGGTTGTGCCTACCACATGTATAGATGCCATAGAGGATTGGTTCAATGATATGCATCCCCACTTGTGCATCGCAGCTCCACCTCTTCCCATATCGAACATCCCCGGCAGCCGACACACATCACTCTACATTTTCTTTCAATATGGACGCAAGTGACTCTACAACATCATTTTACTCGAATGCTGCTGCCACCCAATCTTACCTCACTGCCACTAATGATTCATCTTTGTACCTTTTCACTGGCACAAATCTGGAAGGCTTGACAACAAGCTCTGACCGTGTTGCAGGCAAGATCACATCACCATGACTTCTTGGCTCTCTGATCTAAACTGGGAGTTTCCAAGAAATGATGGCTGGAAAACAGAGAGTGAATTTCATGGCATAGAGGACAGTCATTTACACCAGAGTTGTACACTAGAAGCTCCTGACAACCATTCCCTTTGTGTATCTCAACACAAGAGGACTGACCACAGAGTTTTGATTATCTTCCCATCAACCCATCTGGCATCATCAATGAACAGTGGAGGATAATGAGGGAACTATGAAGGTTGGTGACCATGAAGGTACCAAATTCAAATCACTGGGAAGATGTCAACATCCTTCAGAAGGTCTATCAAATGACTGTTACTGACTCGGTGATGAAATTTCTTCATGCACAGTTCACATCATAAAAGCTGATCACTCTGGAAATGCCTAGAATCCATGTTATGCTTATTTAAAATGCATTTGTCAATGAGTAGTCTAACATTGTTTACCTGGCTGTTCCGGGAATTAACAGCTTGATGAAATCATTGGCAGATGGCATATCTCTTGTCCTTTTGAAAATCTACCACCAAATGAGGCCCACAAACAACCATACTGAGCACATAATATTGCTCTGATACTGGTAGCCTGTAACTTTCTATGACTTGCATTGGCCTGATTAACAGCCCATGCCATTCCAAAGTGGAAACTGGGGATGGTTGTGAAACAGGAAAAGGCAAAATATGTATTAATGAAATCTTGCAGACTGAATATGGCATCCAAATAGGCAGCACAGGAATGCTTGAAAGGTACCAAGACACTCTAATCAAAGCTGTTGAGAAGCTTAGCTCAGCCAAGGCTCAAGAGGTACTGTGGCAGAAGACCAAGTAGTGGAACGAACTGAAGCTCAGTGATTTTTCATGTAGTTTGCGAAATATTTGAATGGTTTCTGAAGAACATGTCATAGATTTATGACTTGAGAGATGGCAAAGAAGTTTACTGAAGCAATGTGGAAGAGGGGTAGTGTCTGAATGGTTGTTCTTGTGAGGTGCAAAGACAAGCAGAACACCTGTATGACCAGTTGCTAGATGACCAAGATTTTAAGGATACCAATGAAGTTTTAACATCTTACAGCTATGATTATAACAACTGTAAATTATAAGAATTGTCCACATAAACCTCAAAATCTACTATAATTATCTATGAAACAATGAATCATTCAAGAGATTTATACTGGGTACTAGTTATGACATTGGTCAAGATGTCAAAGAATATCTAGAGAAATATTATGATTCTTGCCACATAATATACAGGGCAACAATTGCAAGCTGATCTAAATTATAATTCTCTACATCAAAACTCCACATACCATTATCATCTAACCTACATGCTTGTCACACTACTAGTGTACAAAAAAAAGTAAACAGTGTAGGAAAAAGTCCAACAAGTGTACAAACAAAGTGTATAAAAAAGATAGGAAAAAGTGTACCAAGTGTATAAAAACATGTAGGAAAGTTTGCCAAGTGTACAAAAAAGTGTACAAAAGCAAAAAAGTGTACAAAAAAGTTTACCAAGTGTACAAAAGTCTCAAGAAGCTATCAAAGGAAGTCAGTAAGGAATTATAGTCTAACTTGAAAAACTTACAAGATCAGTGAGTTAGTGATGACAGGTATAAGAACAATAAAAGTGTGATGAGTGGTAAGTGGTGAATGGTGAATGGTGAGTGGTGGGTTTTGGGTGGTGGATGGTGAAAGTAGGGAAGAAAGAGAGTGTGGGAACAAAATCTTCGACCTGAGTTGCTTATATAATATGGGGGGTAAAAATAGTCACAAATAAATTTGTCAGTATGTCCACTTTATTCAACATCAAGTGTGGGAACTTGGGCTTATATAACAGTCTCATTTCAAAACTCTCTAAGTCTTTGCCACATCTTTTTGCTACACTTGTGATACTTTTGACTACACTTACAATGTCCTACACTTTTTCACTTTTTTGTACACTTGGTACATGTTTTCCTACACTTTTTGTAAACTTTTTGTTGTACACTTTTCTGTATACTTGGTACAATTTGTACCACACTTTTTCTCTTTTTTGTACACTTTTTTTTGTATAGTTGGCTTTGTACACTTTCTCATACACTTTTTCTTTTTTGTGCACTTGTTTTGTACACTTGAGACACTTTTCCTACACTTTTTGGTACACTTTTTTGGGTACACTTGTTTGTACACTTGGTACACTTTTTCTACACTTTCTTTCACTTTGATGTACATTTTTTTTGTACACTTAGTATACTTTTTCCTACACTCTGTTGTATACATCTACACTCGTTCCTTTGTATATTTTTTTCCTATATTTTTTTTTCTCTTGCTAGTACATTCTGAATGTTACAATACCTATGTAGCTGCATGGGATCTGTAGATAGTATTTCCAAACTCAATACAAAGTCTTGATAGTTCTGGGCATATTCTGAGACTGTCTAGCTAGTCGGAAGTGGATATAATGACATGGTAAACAAAACAAAACATAAGTAAAAGAAAAGACAAGTGATGACCAGAGGTTACCGGCCGGTATAAAAGTAGTCCAGAGGTACAGGACTATCAGGACTATGAACAGGTGGATCGGACTGCGTAAGGACAGACTGGTAATTGATAGGAACGATAGGGAGGGGATCTGGAATATGTCAAAATGGGGTTTTATGAATACAGAGACCTACTGGTCTCTACAACGGGTGGTGGTGAGGGTTGATTTGGAGGGCATGAGAGACCGGGAGAGTGTTGTATCTACTCGAGGCAGTAGGGTTAATGATATTTAAGAAATTCTATGTGGATAGAGTGCATCAAAGCTGTTACAAACCTCTTCATTTTCGACTTTCCAAGGTCATGTAACCTGCTTATTCAGCATCACATGACAGCTTACATAAGCTCTATCTGTTTTTTTTTTACTTTCGACTTTTCCACGTGACCTGTACCTTTATCTTTGTACCACCTGTTGGACACTTACTATATTAGTTAGCATAGCTTACTTGGACCAGCCCTAAGCTGGTCTGTGCATACCTCTCAGTAGTATAAATACTTGAATGCAGCAACTGAACAAGCCAGTCTTGTTCTGGTTGGATTTCCTCTGACCTACACATTCCCCTTCAAGATCTGTCTTTGTCTCTTTCTGAAGTGCCATAGTTCTTATCAGATAGAAGTTGCCTTCAAAAACAAGCACTGGCAGACATACTAAATACAGATATCTATCCATATTTCCACCATGTCAAGATACATGCAGAGATATTGTCCTTAACATTGACTTCATCGCTGTCTTCGTCTCGTTATTGCTCATGCTATGGATTTTTCCTTGAGTTTGAACACATGATTGATAGTATATGAGGGCAGCGTACAGGTAGTCATCTTTGAGTTGTGTGAGGTACAAACATGGAGATGAGAGTGGGCGACTGAACTTGAACTCATGAGAGATCACTGAACTGAGCAGCAAATTAGTAACAGCAGATCCAAGTTGAAAGGTACATCATGTGATATTATAGACAAACATAATACTCAGAGTCACAATTATTGAATCATATCTTACACCAACTCAAAGAATCAGATACTAGGTAGAATGAGATACAAAGTAAGGTCAGCATGAACTGCTTACCAAGATTGGAGTTCCCACTGCATATCCACCAGTTTTTTCCTACCGGAGTTGATGGCGCCATCCTGTACACATTGAAGTAAGTGGAAAATCTGATTCCTCTGAATGGCGAAGTCTGTGATGTAGTCATAGTAGATATCCAGCTGGTTGAATGATGAGCCCTTGGAGAAATGTAGCTCCAATGCAAGCTAGTAAGATAAATGAGCATTAATAAGAGAGGGATAAGAATAAATTAAATACCTACCACTGCTAGCATGAATTTCAGAGATTGTCACAATGTTGAGAGGGATAGCCATTTTGACAAACAGCAGGTAATGGAGTATTCTTGTGGGACATAGATGGAGAACCACCTAGTGGAATCCGATATGCGCAGTGTGTGCATAATTATGTCCTGCATACAGTGATCATCAAAGAAGCAGATCTTATTGGCAGAAGTATGAGTATGTACAAAAATGAGAGAGTAATGAAGGACTTACATTGAGACTCAATGAATTGTATAAAATCCTGTGCCAGTAGAGTTAAACCCAGTGGTCATCCCACTGGAGGAGTCTGGTGAGCCATGACTTATTCTTGTCCAGATCTCTGTCTGAGACAATGTTGAATTGGGGGTATTGCTGAGTAGTAGCATTCTGGGGGGGTGGAGAAATGGATGCACATCAATGATCACACATGGTTGAAGAATGTGATGAGGATGCTGGAAAAAATTGAGTCCCCCAGGCTGGTGGTGAAGGATTGTACCAAAGTCAAGTCCGAGACTAAGTGTCAACAATCAGAAATATATATCGAAAGAGTAAAAAATGTACCTTCTTCTGGCATGTATCATCATCCCTGAGCAGACATTGCAAGTTATCTCGTCATTGATAGCAGACAAGACATTTGCTCAGCTAAGAAGGAGTGATGGCAGAATGTGACCAGACATCAGCCAGAAACACAATCAACAGAGAGAATCATCATAAATCTGAATCCAATTGTCTGATGTTTTATTCAAAAGAAAGTGAAGGGGCTCTTAGTAAAAAGAGTGGGGAGTGTAATATGAATAGCAGTGGCGAGCCTGTTCATGTGCTGCTACATTAGGAATGTCAGCTTGTTGTTGAGGAAATAGACCTAATGAGAAAGCACCAAGAAAGCACACTGCAAAGCACAATCTTCATATCCATAGATGTGGTCAGGATGACTTGAAGTATAGAAGCATGTCTTTCATAAAGCATTACCACTGAGCACCAATCTAATTCCCAGTTTTTCTCAAAGGTACTAGAATTTTCCATTATCTGTCTTGACTGCCTTCTCTGCCAATAATAGTCTTGGTATATCTTGTACTTGTTTAGCAGCTGAATATAGAGGATAATGCCTGCTGTTAATATTATGTTAATGCTCAATTGTTCTTGATGAATGATGGAGAAGCCCTGGATGTGCTCAAGACCAATATATCATCATATCTCTTGATCAACTTTGTGTGAATTCAGCCATACCACTGGCCATATCACAGTTCCTCAGCCTTGAATCATAGGTGTTACAAAGATAGTAAAATAGATTTTAATGTTATCAAGCTTGATGGCAAGTCTTGGAAAATAAGTGAGTGGAGAGGACCTATGACATGCAGATCTAGCCCCTTGAAGACAAAAGGCCAAGAATGAGATGAACAATGAGATATTTGACATATGAAGTTCCATAATGGATTCATCAGGCATAGATGTTTAAATGAGACTACACTGAAAAATAGCTGATTTGAATAATTTTGGAAATGGTACTTCTAGGATGTGCATAGGCAAGAGAGGACTTAATAGAACTGTAATTGGTGAAGACTTGTTTATGCAATAATATTATGAATTAATGAGCTGCTCAATATGCGCCAAGCTGGGAGTATTCTCAGGTGGTACTTGTACCACATGTATTTAGCTTCTCTATGTGTTAATGTAAAGTGTAAAGTGTAAAGTGTAAAATGTGGTCCCATTCTATTGACAGTTCCACTTATAAGTATGATATAGAAGTGCAAATTTTCATCCTGAGGATGAGGCAACCTTTCATATTGTATCAACATAACGAATAAGTGAATGGAATTCAAAGGTGAGATGTTGCTGGTAGTGTTTTATGTTTTCAAAGAGTGACTCTTTTGGTGACCAATAATATCATCTGGTAACATTACCTCCCACATAGGTTGGAGGCCCAAATGATCTCTGGAATTGATTTCAATGGTATAGAAGATTTGTTGCCAAAGGGAAGTTAGCTGGGGATGTGGCAGATGCCAGTGTACACATGGAAAAGCGGGACAGCAGTGACATGGGTGTCCACCATGCCTTGGGCATTGGCACTACTGATAAGTAATGCATTGATCATAAGAGTAATCATCACAGATGCAACCTAGACCAGAAGATCCTGAGATCACCATGGTCTGAGGACCATTGCCACGAAGGTCCTGCATCAATTCATATGTTCAATTTCAATCTCGCCAAGGTAGTGCCCAACCTCCAGCTATCACTGAAGTGAGTAAGCTTTGTTGAGTGTATTGTGTTCTTTTTATCTTGCATGAAGGCTGGTAGTAGCAAATAAACAAATGATAGTATGAGTGATCAAGCTTCACCAAGCGGACAAGCACAAGTAAGTAGATCTGTTGTTTGTAGTACCCTCCTTTATTCTAGTCATGATGTGTTTGGGTATCATTGAAGGCCTGAACACCTGACAAATTAGCCAGCAAAGTCAATTCACATAATTCAACAATAAACTTAAGGAATATCTAATATCAGGCAAAGAAAGGAAGAGGGGAAAATGACTTACCCAAGCAAGGACATGAGATGCCTTTTCTAGTTGGGATGACACAAATGGGTGTCTGAGATTCAAGGGATTGAAGATCAACTTGTTTTCTGGAAGCTAATCCAGATATCTAAAGACAGGTTTACCAGAGTCCCATAGAGGAAATCTCAGATGATAAGATTTCCAAACCAGATGAAGATTTTGTTGGGAAACCATTGGTGCCAGATCAAATATCTGGTGTCAGGCAGGAATCAAAAGGGGTTCCAGGTTTTACAGAACCAAAATAAAGGAGAAAGGAATCAGATGCATCCGAACAAAGGAAATATATGACAGTGACACTGATCTGGTCAAGTAATGTTTATGACATCTTGAAGCTGAAGAGGTCTGAGTTAGCACACATGAATAAGATTGAAATTGAAAATAGTCCTCAGCTCTGGCATTATTCTATTGCATAGAAAAACGACCTCTGATGATGACTCAGGAAAGTAGTTGGATTCAGGGTTGATGCTGCAGGGGACTGGAAGACAGTTACATACTACTAGGATGTCACATCTGAGGGGACAAAATGTGTGCTGTCATTAGGATCAGAGTCATCAAGAGACAAGCACAGACTCATACACAGACTTGGGATACGTCAAGAAACATTCTTGACAATACAAGCATGCCCAAAAGAGCTCACAAGAGTTTGTTGTCAATGAAGTGGATGAAGTTGAGGTGGACAAGTTGAGGATGACCTGACATTGAGGCAGTGACAGTGTCCTCAAAGTGTGTGAGTGTTGATGGCAATTAACCAACTAAAAGGGGCAACAAGAGTAAGGGAATGGAGGAACAGCATCAGATTGATACAGATTATGTCAGCAAAGAAGAAACATGCCAAAGAATTACTCACCATATTTGGAAACTGTATTGCTGTTAAGTTCCATCTTCTGAATAGGAATTGTTGTAAATTACAGGTCACTGACTGGTCTAGTCTGACCAACTGCTCACAGTCTGAAGCACAGTCCGGCATCACTGACAGCCAGGACTAGAGTCCAGACATACCGACACTCAGATTAAGGTCAGGTGACCTACCCTCAGCCCTCATCCTCGATGTCACTACATTACCATGCTGTCACCACTATTATTCCATTACTAGTCACTCTCTTATATCATTATGTAGATCTGATGTCATTTAGAATGTATGTAGGTAATACCTCATGTAGTCCGCCTGTATGTAGAATAGTCCTAATGTATAAATACTTGAGTTGGTCATAGCTGGTAGACCCAGCTTTGACCTCTTGAGCTTATAGCCAAAGTCCTTTACGTTCTTCCATCTCTTCTCCTCTTTCCAAGTGTCAGTGTAGCCCCCAAGTGACAGTCTGATAGTCCAACCGGACTTCGGTTTACTTCAGGAATGTGGAGACATTGAAGGAGTGCTGCAGTGGTGCTATGAATGCAAGTGAGTACAAGATATGATCACAAAAAGTGGTGATGGGTAGTGTTTTAAAGTCCAGTCAGGTCCAGTCTTTTGCCTTATTTGGGCAAGACCGAGACCATAACCGGTCCTGGGAATTTCCTAATATGGAAAAACTGGACCAAGACCCCAAAAAACCTATTTTTCGGTCTTTGTCAGTCTTTTGCTGGTCCGGTTACGGTTATTAATCGGTTGGCAGGGGTCTGAAAAATACTACCGATTCCTGGCTTCCAGCCCATATTTTTGTCATCCAGATCGGTTCAGGGGTTGTCGAGATATGATTGATTTAAGATTACATGTTATTCTCGAGTATATCTACTTAGAAAACCTATTTCTGAGAATAGAATAGCGTGAGATCGGCGCTTAGGGGTGGCTGTACCGATGTTAGCCGGGTCACGTGGATACATTATCTGCCAAGAATTATGTAATTCTGCCCATATGCGGCCAAGATATGGCTGATCTCGAGTCATATGTCATTTTGGAGAAGGTACTTTGAGAAATTATCATAACTATCTCAAATAAAATCATAAAAATGTGGGAAAATCAGGATAAATTGGTCAATATACTGCCTAATAGGGGCTGAGGTGTTACATACATACATTCTAAGTGACATCAGGTCTACATAATGATATAAGGGAGTGACTAGTAATGGAATGATAGATGACATGGTAATGTAGTGATGTCGAGGATGAGGGCTGAGGGTAGGTCACCTGACCTTAGTCCGAGTGTCGGTATGTCAAGACTCTAGTCCTAGCTGTTGGTGATGCCAGACTGTGCTCTGGACTGTGAGCAGTCGGTCGGACTAGACCAGTGACTGGTGATTTACAACACTACCCCCTCTTTAAGGTGTGGATTCCAGATATGCAGGATTCTCCGAATGAAATAATGCATGAAACTCTGTCAAGAAGAGACCACAAATTTTCCTTGAAGCAGATGGGTTCAACCAGTGAAAGTCCGCGATGGCGGTCTTGGTGTTACTGACATCGTCTGCAGTTTGCCATGTCACATTGGTGAGATCAAATCCCTTCCACTTCACCAGGTACTCCAATTTTCTCCTTTTTACTCATGATTCCAAGATTGACTTGACTTCCCATTCCAAAACACCTTCTTCATTGACGAGAACCAGGTCCGGTCTAACCACCAGTTGTCCGGGAAGTGTGTCCAGGAATTTCTTCATGTGGGATACATTGACCGTCGGTGAGCATTTAACTCTTTTGGGCAATTTTAGCTTCATTGTGTTTCCTCAAGATTCCAGAATCTCATATTGAAGGCAACTTCTATCCAATAAGGACTATGGCACCTCAACAAGGGGACAAGGACTTTAGAAGGGGGAATGTGTAGGTTAGAGGGAATCCAACCAGAACAAGACAGTCTGGCTTGTTTGGTTGCTGCATTCAAGTATTTATACTACTGACATGTGTGCACAGACCAGCTTAGGGCCGGTCTGGATAAGCAGTGCTAATCTAATAAGGTAAGAGCTCACCGGGTGCTACCAGGATAAGTCATGTGACTGATGGCTGTGCAGGTTACGTGACTTGAGAAAGTGAAAAGTAAAAGATGAAGATAAAAGCTTTATGTAAGCGGTCATGTGATGCTGACTAAGCAGATCACGTGACTTTGAGAAGTGAAAATGAAGAGGTTTGTAACACATATCATAGGTCTAAACCACTTTTGCGTGAGTTTCTTTGAGTCATAGGGAAGATCGAGATGGTCAGTACTAAGCCAGACCTGATCTCCGATCACATAGTCCAGAGCTTTGCTCCATTTGGAGTCTGCCACTGCCTTCATTTGTTCATCATTTTCTACCAATGCTTGTTCAACAAGCTTGTGAGCTTTCCCGGCTTCTTGTACAAAAGTTGCCGCCTCCAAGTCCGACTTTGAGATTTTGAATCCCATCTGTGGCATGTAGTTCTGTGTGATGTTGAATGGTATGCTGCTGATTGCCCATGTGACCAAGTTGTTGTCCTAGAACTCCACAATTTTCAGGAAATCAACTCAGCGATCCTGTTCCTTTGCACAGTATGCCCGAAGGTAACCGGCTAAGTCTCGATTGACTTGTTTGGTCACCTGTCCATTGGTCTGCGGGTGATAGGCAGTGGAAAGTTTCTGTTCGATGCCTAGCATCTTACAGAGCTCTTTTGTGATTTGTGAATGCTGAGGAGAATTGAGGTCCCCGGTCTGAAACCACTGATTTTGGTAGTCCATGCCAACACCATATATTGTCTCTAAATAATGTGGCTAACTGAAGAGAAGATTTAGATTTAGAACAAGGAATGAAAAAACTGAAAATTCATATCTTTGCCTTGCACACAAGAAACATTGTTCCAAGTTGTTTTAGTTCACAGTCAGGATGGCAGATTGAGGCAGATTGATTGAAGGAATTCATGTATTTTTGTTTATTTGGCACAATTACCCCGGGATCTAATCTACAAATTTGGTAAGAAATTCACATAGATCCATTTGCAGAGAGTGGCTCAAATTGATGTGAGAAAACCCTCCACCACTTAATGTGGGAGTCAGGGACTTTCATTGACATAAAAACATAGCCCAATACAGTACATGTTTTCTGTGATGATTTTTTACAATTACATAAGTGTTGTCAGTATACATCACATATCCATAACACCCACAACATATCTAATTTTGGGCAATTGATACAGCACATATCACCTTTTTGCTTTTTCAACAACTACACATTCCTCTGGTATCTAAATGTAGTATACTTGTTTGTTACAGTATTATATATATATAACACTTTATTACCACTTCAATTGTAATATTTAATGTCTATGTAGGTAAATATATAGGAATGAACAAAAAAAACACACAAAATGTGGTTGCAAAATTTACTGAGTAGGTCTATAGCTTTGAAAATTTGATTCCTAGGCAGCTACTATGTATGTAAATGATGGAATAAAAGGGTTTACCATGGTGACATGTCAGTAGGTGTATGTTGTCTCCTACTCCTGAATTACAGAAAAGTGGTTCACATTTTTGCATCACCAGGTGAATATATTACAAAAATTGGTAGAGGAGTACCTTATATATATATATGTGTACCTTACCAGTAGCACAGAGTTGAGGGAGCTTTTCCTAGGATACGAGTAGATATGTCCTTTTACCCCTGAACTCCAGAAAAGCAGTTTGCATTTTTGAATGACCAGGTAAATATGTTACTGAAATGGATGGAGGAGTGTCTTATATATATACCTACACCACAATAGGTAGCTTAAACCTGAGGGAGCTTTTCCTAGAATACAAGACCAGATATGACATATGCCCCTATATACAATGAAGTGTGGAAAGCATTCACCCAGGTGTCAGGACAACTATGTAGGCACTTTGAATACATGTCATACAACATACTAACATATTTTCGAAAGGCTAACATGAGATATGAGTGCTGTAGATGCAAAATAAAAATGGAAATGCATGGGAAACTGACTTGGGATGTTGGATATTTGTAAAAACATGCCAGGAACACAAAAGGGCAGTAAGACTGCAGAGGAAGCTATTCAGATATATTAGTAACTCCTCTGAGCCATGTGCCTAGTGTGAAATGACATGGAAGTTTTCCAAAGTGAAACCATTGCATACATTGCAAATACTATATTGACTTTTTCAAATTCTTATGGGGAATTTATTCACTTTATTTTGCTTTTTGAACATCTAAGATACTATGTTTATGATAAATACAGATGGCTTCCCTGAAGTATTAGCACATTCTTTTTCATGGAAATGTTGTGTTCCTAGTATGTTAAGTCTCCTAAGTCCCAAGTCAGTTTCCCATGCATTTCCATTTTTATTTTGCATCTACAGCACTCATATCTCATGTTAGCCTTTCAAAAATATAGTAGTATGTTGTATGACATGTATAATGTATTCAAAGTGCCTACATAGTTGCCCTGATACCTGGGTGAATGTTTCCCTCACTTCACTACATATAGGGGCATATGTCATATCTGGTCCTGTATTCTAGGGAAAGCTCCCTTGAGTTTAAGCTACTATTGTGGTGTAGGTATATATATAAGACACTCCTCCATTAATTTTTGTAACATATTTATCTTGCCATTAAAAAATGTGAACCACTTTTCTGGAATTGAGGGGTAGAAGGGTATATCTACTCCTGTATTCCGGGACAAGTTCTGTTGACTCCATGCTGTTGATATGATGTAGATATATAAACAAGATACTTCTCCATCAATTTTAGTAACATATTTACTTGGCCATTCAAAAATGTCAACTGCTTCTCTGTGTTACAAATCTCTTCATTTTTCACTTTTCAAAGTCACATGACCTGCTTAGTCAGCATCACGTGACCGCTTACATAAACTTTATCTTTCATCTTTCACTTTTCACTTTCTCAAGTCACGTGATCTGCACAGCCATTGGTCACATGACTTATCCTGGTAGCACTCGGTGAGCCCTTACCTTATTAGTTAGCACTGCCTACCCAGACCGGCCCTAAGCTGGTCTGTGCACACATGTCAATCGTATAAATACTTGAATGCAGCAACTGAACAAGCCAGTCTTGTTCTGGTTGGATTCCCTCTAACCTACACATTCCCCTCCCTAAGTCCTTTTCCCCTTGTTGAGCCATAGTCCTTTTTGGATAGAGGTTGCCTTCATAAGAACAAGACTTTTTCTACTATCCCACCTCACTCGTCACCAGTACATCGTGACAAAAACTTTTGTCTATCACTGTGTTATAGTTGGATCCCAGACTTAAGGGAGAACCCTCACATCAGAGGATAAAGAGAACCCTTGACCAGGTTACCATCCAGGAGATTACAAATCCTTGATCTACAAATTGTATCGCAGGACTGTACATTCCACAAACTCATTCGCTTTGCGAAGGCTACGACCTCATTTGAGAGGACATGCTTCATTATGAGTAATAGTATCAATCCCTACCCTGTGCATAGTGGGTCAGCACACACTTTCAAATGAGTGTAATTGTTATCAAGGTTGCACATGATATAACCTAAACAATTTGTTGGTATTACCTACCAATCCGCTTGACAGGCAACAGATATCACCTACATGCACTCCCCGGTTTCCTCCACCAGAAAGTCGTGCTCATGACACGACCTTGCCGAAGAAGATTTTTCTTTCAGATCTGAGTGACATGACTCTCTGTGAGATCCTCCTCATTTTATGAGCATCACCCTCATACTCCTCATCGGAACCTTTATGTTCTTCTATTGCTTCACCGTTCTCGCCTACCTTTTCTACCACCTGTCCAATCAGGAAGAAGGTTACCATCTTGAATTGACCCTCACTGGAAAAGAGTTCAAGCTCAGCTTCCTCTTCCCCGATTACCACTGTGCCTCAAAACCCGACCTTTGGGAAGTTAAAACTTTAAAAACTGATAACAGAGATTGGGAAGCAACCGATGAAACCTTCCACACCACAAATTCCTGGACCCCTCAGATTTCCCAAGAAGAACTCACCATCTTACACGAGGTACACGACCAAAACTTTGTAACCTATCTACAAGAGCAGGTCCATCTTATGTGGCCTGCTTAAAATCATCGCTCAACATTCCCATCACTTTTGAAAATGTGTCCCTCGCTGTGCAAGAAACTGTCCCTGTTCTGCAACTCCCCATAAAAGAAGAAGATCCCAACAACAACAATATAGGATTTGGTTTCGAATACGATCTAGTTGGCAAGTGGCCCTTTGAACTTAGAAACAATATCCTAGATTCGTTCAAAAGAGGTTGATATTGATCCTTATTACCTCTATGCCAGTTACATAGAATACGAGATCACAATTACAGATGGGTACCAGCAGATACTCCATGAAAATGATGATGGATGAGCCGTTCAACCCAATGAGAGGATCAGGTCAGAAATTGCCCTTCGACAACCCACCACCCCAATCCTCGACGAGTGAGTTGAACCTAGATGGTCAGCTCGCCTTGCTTTACTCCGAAATCGACAAGCTGAAAGATTGGCAGCTCAAAAATGCCAATGACAATGCCCAAAAGGCCCACGACCGTCTCAATCAAGGAAAAGAGGAAGCCAAAGTCGAAGCAGCGACATCGTCCTTGTCCCCTGAAACCCTTGCCGTCCTCGCAGCCCTTCGTTCTTCACGAGGGCCCTCCTCGAGCTCGAAAAAGCACGCCGAAATTGTTCCTGATCCTGGAAACTTTGATAGCACCTATATCGCTATGACAAATGGTGGACCAAGATGATGGCCTGGATCGAGATGAATGCTGAGACATTCAAAACAAATAAACAAGGATATTTAGTGGTGTTCTCTCGAATAGGCAATGTCAGAGAAAAGGATAACTTGAATGGTGCTGGTGCATGGGCCAGAAATGAGTTGAAGAAGTGATGAGGTTGGGAAGAACATCAATACCCCAACCCTAAACAACTAGAAATTCTGCTTGACAGACATTTCTGAATTGGCAACGAAAAGGACATGGCCATTAGGAAACTCATGGACAAGAAACAAGGATTGAAGGAGCAAACCCAGGTCTTCCTGACAACTTGGCTAGCCCTCTATGATCAGGCCAAATGTGACCCTATGATGGGGATTGCACTCCTTGAAAGAAACAGCTGACAGGACATCATTAAACACATGTTCCTGCAAGGAAAAAGGCCATCTGGCATCTATGAGTTCATTGTGACTGTCCAGAAGTACACAAATGCGATCAAGGCCTTCGAAACCCGATCTTCTTCCTTCCAACAATGAGATCCCAATGCCATGGATATAGACGCCACTGTAACTACTACCGATGTTTGAAAAACATCTCTGGGATGTTACAATTGTGGAGGAGATGGACATCATGTGAAGGAATGCAAAAAACCATCGACAAGGTGTAAAGATTGTGGGTTTTCTAGAGGTGGACATAGAAAGGAATGTCCAAAATTCAAGTCCAGAAATGTGAGGGCCACAGAAGGAACTGCATCACCAAACCAACAAACCCCACAATCGCCTAACTGAGTTAACTTGGTGATACAAGGAATGGACCTAGAAGCCACTCAGGCTTATTTCCAAGATCTCGATGTGACTCAGGGAAAAGAGTAAGGGAGACCATATCAGGTATGCCATCTCCTCCTCCTCCTATAAAACAAAAAAATAGTTTACTTATGAACTCTCGTACTTGACGCCTAGATAGTGCTAGTACAAATTCTGTTTCACCTTCTATTTCTTCTTTCAATTGTTTTAATGTATTAGATAGTGATGTTTCTCTTGATTCTCCATCATCTCGAAGTAGTATCCTACCAGATGACACAACTGAAGCCACAATCTCGAAAGAGCGCACTCCCCAAGAAGGGAGGCTTAATTTGGCTTACAAAGAAAATAAAAATAGTTCCCCTCCTCAGATCCCAACTGAGCAAAAAGTCTGCACTATGTGCCCACTCAGGGAACTAGTCTTGAAAATAGATATAGTTACAGAAACCAAAAACATCGAAGTAGCAGCACTCTTAGACAGCAGAGCAAACAGAGTTTTTATAGATACCGAATGGGCCAAAGCCCAACACATACCCCTGAAACCCTTAGAACTCATTGTACCGGTTTACAACGTCGATGGCACAGTCAACTCAGCAGGAGGCATTGCCTATACCACTGACTTAATCATTGATTTCCAAGGGCATCGCGAGAAAATCATAGCTGATGTGACCAACCTGGGACATAACCAAATGATCCTGGGATACACCTGGCTACACAAACACAACCCCTAATCAATTGGGTACAAGGGACAGTCACATTAAATCAATGTCCCACTTCCTGCCGAGTGTTGAACGCAATCTATGAATCTTGATTGGATGAATCTGAGATCAATCACTCTTATAGAGTTCAAGGGTTAGGAAAAGAACCTTCTGAAGGGATTGAACCTGAAGAAGCCTTCAAATTGGTGCCTGAGGCATATCATGAATATCTGGACGTCTTCTCAAAGAAGGCTAGCAAACACATGCCCGAAAAGAAGACTTGGGATCATGCCGTAGATTTGAAACCAGACTTTAAACCAAAAAAGGGTAGATTAATTCCCCTTAACCCTGTGGAGCAGGATGAAGTCAAAGCCTTCATAGAAGACCAATTGAACAAAGGTTACATCAGACCTTCGAAGTCACCCCAAACTTCGCCAGTGTTCTTTATCCCTAAAAAGGATGGTAAACAGTGAATGGTAATGGACTATAGATACCTGAACGAGGGAACTGTCAAAAACAACTACCCTCTTCCTCTCATTGGTTCGATCGTCGATAAATTAAAAGGAAGCAAGATCTTCACCAAAATGAATCTCCATTGGGGTTACAATAACATGAGAATCAAAGAAGGAGACGAATGGAAAGGAGCCTTTGTCTGTCATCTTGGCACCTATGAACCCACCATGATGTATTTCGGGATGTGCAATTCCCCAGCCACATTCCAGAACATGATGAACGACATCTTTGCAGATATGGATGGGATCATTATTATTTATATCAATGACCTATTAATCTTTACAAATGGAGATATGAAACACCATCAGGAAATGGTCAAGAAAGTCTTGGAGAGACTCAGAAAAAATGATTTGTTTGTCAAACCTGAGAAATGCTTTTTCGGAATACAAAAAGTCAACATGCTAGGCATGGACGTCTTCTGCGAGGAAATCTCAATGAATGCTGAAAAACTCGACAGAATTGCCAAGTGGCTGGTTCCCATGAACGTAAAAGCCATGAGAAGCTTCTTGGGTTTAGCCAACTTCTATTGCCGCTTCATTACCAATTATAGTCTAGAAGTGAGACCTTTACACGACTTAACAAAGAAAGATCAACCCTGGAAATGGGAAAAGGCTCAACAAAAAGTGTTTGAGACACTCAAAAATAGATTCACCTCCACGCCTGTACAAGTTGGCTTATCCGGATGACACAACCCCTTATCATGTTGAATGCGACACTTTGGACTTCACAACAGGAGCTGTGCTCTCATCCTTGAAAGGTGACAAATGGCACCCTGTGGTGTTCATGTCCCACTCCATGACTCCTGAACAGCACAATTACCCCATCACTGACAAAGAGATGCTCGCGATTATCCTAGTGCTGGAACAATGGAGATACTATTTAGAAAGTGCTAGACACAACTTCGAGATCTGGACGGATCACAAAAACCTCCAGTACTTTATGAAAAGTCAAGATCTGAATCGGTGACAAGCCAGATGGACTCAGTACCTATCCTGATTTGATTACACTCTTGTGAATAAACCTGGTACCTCGATGGGAAAAGCCGATGCCCTCTCTCGGAGAGAAGATCACATGATTGGCATCAAGAATGATAACAAACAAATGACATTCATACTGGAATCTTGCATCCTGAGAGGTATTGATTTAGTTCGCAATTAACGTGTTCTGTTTGTCCATCGGTCTGGGGGTGATATGCTGTGGACATCTTTTTCTCTATTTTTAGCAATTTGAGCAGATTGATCATCATTTGACTGGCAAATTGAGGTCCTCGATCGGAAACGAGTGAATCTGGGAGTCCATGGTATTTCCACATGTAATCCCTATACAACTCTGCTGTTCCTTTTGACGTAATTGTTTTCGTGGTGGGCACAAAGGCCACTTCTTTGGAGAATCAGTCTACCACTACTAACACACTGTCAAAGCCATGGGACAATGGAAAGCCAGTAATGAAGTCGGCTGACACGTTTTTCCAGGGTCCTTCAGGCACTTCTAAGGGTTGCAATTTTCTGGCTGGCAGCAGATTCGTGGGTTTCATACGCGCACAGCGCTTACAAGCTTTACAATATTCCTGTATGTCCTTCTTAGCTCCTGGCCAAGAGTAATATCTCGTGAGGAAGTCTTGTGTCTTTTTGGCACTTTGTGTCCGAAGATCAGGTGATCGTGGAATTGAGTCATCACTTTACAGCTGAGTTCCTTAGGAACCCAAAGTTGGTCGCTATAATAATATAATCCCTCATGGAGGATCGACCCATCTGGAAATGTGCAACCAAATTGCAAGGATTTTATTTTATTGAACAGGGTGATTTCTTCAAGAGATCTGAGTCCGTCTCTTCACTGCAGAAAAACAAGATAAATGGGTTGAATGGCTTGCCATCGCTCAGTTTAATTTCAACAACACTCGCTTGTCTGCAACTGGCTTCTCCCCTTTCCAGTTGACTAAAACATTTGCCCCTCATCTCAGTTTTGAACCAACATTGGTAAAAGCTCCAGCTGCTAAGGAGTTTGCCGATGACATGAAAGCCAATCTAGAAAAGGCCAAAGACGCGCTTCAGCAAACATGCGAACGAATGAAACTGCAGGCAGATAAACATCAATCAATTGCTCCAGAATACAAAATTGGAGACCTTGTTTGGCTTAGCACCAATCACCTTGCTCTAGATGAGTGGCCATCGTGCAAATTAACAGAATGCTGGATCGGTCCTTACCAAATCATAGAAGTTCATATCAATAGTGTGGGATTACTCTTCCCAAAATCTATGAAAGCTCGCCACATCGTCAATGTCTCTCGAGTCAAACCCTATATTGAACCCTTACCGGGACAACCGGTTGTCCACCCTGGACTAGTGCTTGTCAATGATGAAGGCACCGAAGAGTTTGAGGTTGACTACATTGTCGATTCTCGCCCTATTGGTCACAGATTCCAATACCTGGTACATTGGAAAGGTTATGATGAAAGCGACAGAACTTGGAAACCTGCCTCTGGATTGAGTAAAGCCCAGTCAGCTATAAATGACTTCCACCGCCGAAAACCTTCGGCTCCCTAGTAAATGTTTGAAAATGAATTGTGCCCTATTTGATAGTCTTTTTTCCCTCCTATCATTAATTTCACTTCTGGTTCTTTTTCCGCTTGATCTGGAATCTCAAGCCTAGTAGGGGGTAATGTTACAAACCTCTTCATTTTCCACTTCTCAAAGTCATGTGACCTGCTTAGTCAGCATCACGTGACCACTTACATAAGCTTTATCTTTCGTCTTTCACTTTTCACTTTCTCAAGTCACATGACCTGCACAGCCATTGGTCACATGACTTATCCTGGTAGCACTCGGTGAGCCCTTACCTTATTAGTTAGCATTGCCTACCCAGACCGGCTCCAAGCTGGTCTGTGCACACATGTCAGTAGTATAAATACTTGAATGCAGCAACTAAACAAACCAGTCTTGTTCTGGTTGGATTCCCTCTAACCTACACATTCCCCTCCCTAAGTCCTTGTCCCCTTGTTGAGGTGCTATAGTCCTTTTTGGATAGAGGTTGCCTTCATTCTGGAGTTTAGGGATAGAAGGGCATATCTACTCCTGTATCCTAGGAAAAGCTCCCTCAACTCTGTGCTACTAATAATGTACACACATATATATAAGGTACTGCTCTACCAATTTTCATAATATATTTACCTGGTGATGAAAAAATGTGAACTGCTTTTCTGTAATTTAGGGGTAGGAGACAACATACTGACACATCTCCATGATAAACCCTTTTATTCCATCATTTACATATATAGTAGCTGCCTGGGAATCAAATTTTCAAAGCCATAGACCTACCCAGTAAATTTTGCAATTACATTTTGTGTTTTTTTTTTGTTCATTCCTATATATTTACCTACATAAACATTAAATATTACAATTGAAGTGGTAATAAAGCATTATATATATATGTAATATATTACACTATGTTAACCACCAGCTGTACCAACTACACACAGCCACATTGCACTGCTTTCAATCGCGATTGGTGAGGTGGGCGTGGTGTGCGTCATGCAGCCCATAATGCGAGGCGAGTCAGCACCAGCGTTCAGCTCTGCTTGAACAACTTGCAATCTGCCTGTGCAGTGGCTTGTGGCCTCACAGCGAGCTCACCTCAGCATCGGCGTGGGCCCAGCATGGCTTGCTCTGCCAGTGTGGAGTGAATGGTTTGTGAGGCTGCCTCATCTGAGGGCCAGAAATGCGAACGCACCAATGTGGCACCATCAGTGCATCATCACCACAGTGGGAACAGTACAAGGTTCAAGCTCATCAAGTGCGCTGTCCAACAGGTAGTGCAGCTATGATATATGTGTGGTGGTCACTAGTAACTGCTGCCATCCTCGATGAGCATGGTGAGTCCTGACAACGTAGTGATGCATAGTGGGCGAATGCATGTTGTCGCTGTGGCTGTGTCCACATGGTGCCATCCAAGTTGTCACATCAAGTTGTCACATTGTACTAACTTGCAACACTTCATCATCTTGCAAAACTTAAACTGTGACTAATTGAGCAGAACTGGGATTGTCAGATTGTTGTAGAATGAGCCATGGGGACCCATGTTGATATGTTCTCGGATCACTCAGGTGCCAAAACATGCCAACATCCGAGGAACAATCAGCCAACTTCATTGAAGTATACAGTAACTACACAACTCTTTACTAATAGTAGCTCCACGTCCGAAGGCCCCAGCGTGCTTGTAATACTGTAACAACAAGTATACTACATTTAGATACCAGGGGAATGTGTGGTTGTTGAAAAAGCAAAAGGGTAATTTGTGTTGTATCAATTGTCCAAAATTGGATATGTTGTGGATGTTATGGATGTGTGGGAATGTATGCTGAGAGCACTGATGTAATCATAAAAAATCGTCGCAGAAAAATGTACTGTATTGGGCTATATTTCTATGTCAATGAAATTTTATTGCTTACATATGTTACAATTGCTGTCAACTTCGAAGGACTAAGAGCTGTGGATGTAACCTCAGTTTTGTTTAATGTTCTACCTTTTTCCATTTACCTTGTAAACAATACTCATTTCCTCCTCGACCGGGCTATAGATTAGTATCTTCTTATCTTCTTATCTTCTTATCCTCTTATCTTTTATCTTCTTATTACTTATCTTCCTATCACTTATTTCCTTATCATCTTATCGTCTTATCTCTTGCCTTGACTACTTACTCAATATGTCTTCCTCTCTTTCACTGCTGCTGATATCGCTTGGTCCATGCTTTACACACCCCTTAAATACCCTAGTAGCATGATGGTGTTCTCTAGCTAGTTCTGCGCAATACAGTGTTATCTAACTTTTCCTCCACTTGACTGTCTGCAAGTGAGATCTTTTTCCTTGTCCTTATACTAGACTTGATTGGTCTCTTCATGAGTACCTTGTCTTAGTAGTAAGGTAGTCTTTATCGCTTTACATAACAACATACATGAGGAGAAAATCCAATAAGTGATGCATCATCAAAATCACAAGTAGTGTTGCATAACACATTACTTCTGAGTTAGAATACAATTCATGTATTATTTCTATGTATAGGCTGAACTAGGGCCCTGGGTAGTATTTAAAATTCTGGTCTAGTCTAGTCTTTTGCCTTTTTGGAGCAAGACCAAGACCAAAACTGGACCAAGACTGATACAAACTGATTTTTTTGGTCTTTGTTGGTCTTTTGCTGGTCTGATTACAGTCCAAAACTGGCATCCATTGTGTGCTCAAAAATTAGGACTCTTTTTCAGTGTTTTATTTAATGTAAAACAGTTTACATGTTCCAAAGATATGGTCATTTTAATATTTCATGCAATATAGCTCTGTTGTTACAATTATCCCCTAAATTCTCTATGAATCTCTTTTCCCTTTCTTCCTCTTCCACTTATCACCTTTACTTTGTATTCACCTTGTAACATAGATCTTGGGCAATTTCGTATCTCGTTCCACATCGCTGATGATCCGCTTCCTTTCTATCTTTGTTCCTCTTTTCTCCTATCTTTGATCTGATGTTCTGACTTGTAATCTCGTCATCACCTCGTCATCGCTTACTCACTGTGGAAATGAAATTCTGGTGGTAGCTAAAACAGATGTAGTTTATGTTACAATTGGACGTCTGATTATAGAAATGGAAAATCAGACTAAAACCTGAGCTACTTGAGTTGACCTTCTCCGTTTCTTTCCACCAAACATCTGATTTGGTCTGATTTTCCCACCAGCTACAATTAGAGATAAACAATATCTCGCGACTCACCTTCCCTGCAGCTCTTATTATAGGTGAGCTATCCCATCTTGTCTGATCATAATCTGACCTCTACCTTTAGCTGTCTGGAATTTCAGACCTCTGGTTTCTCTTAAGTGCATTCTGTCTTTTTTTTTCTCTAAGTCCAACCACCATGACCCTCAAGTTCAAACTCACCCAAGATACTATCAAATCTCTCGCTGTCAACTACAAAAATTGTGGTCCCTTGTCGAAGGTTAGTCAAGTATTTTATGTTCTGCACGTTATTTTTCTACTAATTTCTCTCCTCAAGCGACTCCAGGTCACTGTCAATGGACACAAACACCCACTTGTTGATTTTGATGACCTGAGTGATACTGAGTCCGAGTCGGAGGAGGTATGCAGACATGTAAGTCCATACTTCATTAGGTGTGCATAGATCTAACTACCACCAACAGCCACACAAGAAAGTAAAGGTCGCTTCGAGTGCGCCGGAGCCCGTCCAAAACTTGAAAAGGCACATCACCGATGGAACATTGCCCATCATCACGCCCACTCAACGCCCTCAAGCTCTGTGTACTCCACGCACTCAGCCCCTCGTGTACATTCCACCCAGCGTGGAATCTGAGAGGTCGCGGCTCGAAGTCCCTACACTTCCGTTCCAGAAGTTCCATAATCCCTTCGGCAGCAGGTCACTGGCATCTTCTTGCAAGCGAAAGCATAAGTAGAATAAGTACTAGAACCCATTAACATGTAACCTTGAAAATTTGCCATGATTTGAGTGGTTTTACAATCACATGCTCAATGTGTCGCATCACTCACTACCCCCACCTTGCTCTACCCTCACAACATCACATGGCCGGCCAAACCTCTTGCTCCTGTAACCACTGTGGAGGAAAGCTTGTTCCCAAGCATGTTGCTGCAGCACATCAATGTGCCAATTTGCTTGCTCAGTCAAGGGCATCCCAATTGCAGTCCCAACATGCCACTCTTACTAGGATCATTCTGAATGCTAGGCCAGACACTGGTCCCGTACTACAGACACTTCGTGAAACCCCCTCTTTTGTTCCCAGAAGTTGAATTCACTGATCCTCCCCGGTCTTCCCCCTGCCTTGTCAAGCAAGATATGCTAGACTAGTGTTTCAAAGTCCAGTTGCGGACTGGTTGCGCAACTGGCAACTGGACTAGACCACAACTGATCGCAACTGGACTGGTTGTACTTGACGCAACCAGTCTTTGACCAGTCCAGTTGCAGTTGCCTGGTCCGGTAGAAATTTCGGCAACTGGTAAAGACTGGTTAGGACTGGTTGCAACCGGTGTACAGCCACCCCCTATCTACTACACTATTTTTGGTAATTTATGGTGATTTTTCCACATTTTTTGGTATTTTTCTGGAATTATTTGAGTCATGTATGAATATGTAGGTCAATATTCATTTCTATATGATGATATAGACTCAATATATACCATTTTTGACACAATTCACTCTCATACTAACATATTCATGCCATATTTCATGACTGACAAGCAGTCCGAACACTTACGGATTGACATGGACACATGCCAGAATGATGTTCCACCCGTAATCAACCATATCTTGGTGGGAAATGGGTCGTTTCACACGCTGATTCGATGGAAAATTAGCTAATGGTCCGCTCTACACTCGGTACAGCCATTTCAAGGCCCGATTCGGACATTCCGCCCCTATACGTACTGGTCTTTGCAAAAACCGGTCAAAACCGGTCCTAAAAATTAATAGGACCGCTCAGGACCGGTCCTAAACAGTTCAGTTGCGGTCCAGGAACATGTGCAATGTTTTTAAGACCAGTTTCGGTCTGGTTGCATCATTTTTAGCAAAAAAACCAGACTGAACCGGACTTTTAAACACTATGCTTGTTACGCTTGGTCCTGGTAGGATCAAGGGTATCCTCGAGAAGGAGACGAACGAGCAAGATGAAGCAAAGGGAGTCTTGAGGGTCAGGGGATCAAGACGACGAGGTTCCCTGTGGATCAAGAGATCAAAGGGTGCTAAGGTGAATGCGAAGAGACGACTTCGATAACCTTTGGATGGCAAGGTTCTTTTGAGAAGTCGAAGTGTCCACTCAAGTGCAGGACGAGGTCACTCAGAGGTTTTCTGGGTACAAGGATATATTCCACAACGTATCTAGGATACTCGAGGAGGTCAAAGTTAAGGGAAAAGGGTTATCTCGACGACGTTACGTTTTAAATAGGTGAAGAAAACAAAAGAGAGATGAATGGTGATTGGTTAGAAATATGGCATGATGGAACCCCATGGAAGGGTATGGAATAAGTAGGTAGCCCATGACATGTAAGCGTAAGAAACGATGGGCAACTAGTCATACAGAGAAAAGAACAAGCTGAACAAGGCCGTCTTTAGACAATGAAAAGAGTAAGAGAAAGAAAAAGAATGGGGGAGGGACTTCTACGAATCGTAACAATGCTAGACCATGGCTGTCTAACCAGTGAAGATCTCAACATCTTGACATTCGGAAGCTCCCTTCCAAATCTAGGTCCAAATTTTCACAGCCTGGAAGCTCTACTTGATGCTGTCAACCACTTCTCGAAATACAATGCTGCCACAGCTGCAGGAGCACGACCCTTGACACCATACAAAGCACATTCAAGTCGCCTCTCTCCTGACGCCAACCAACGAGCAATCCAGCGAGAAATGGAATCGGTTCTAGAGCAGTTCCAACAAGATTTGGTGCCCTCTGATGTAGAAGAAAACTTGGGAGACGTTGATCCTGATGAAGTTGGTGAGGCTGAAGTCGATGATTCCGGCATCGATGACTCGAACGATGAAGACCTGGATGACTCAGACCATCTATACCCACTGAATGATGAAGATGAGCCTGACCCATTCCATTGTCCCGAAATGTTCGGACCATCGGAGAATCCTCATTTTTTGGCCCACTCGCCCCATATACTTGCCATCCATGCTGTCGTATCCTGGCTCCATCTCCAATTTCACTTGCCCCGTGTCGCATGCAATGCACTGCTCACAATTTTCTCCATCATCTTGATGTTGATTTCTCTTTCAATTTCAACCCCGTTCACAACCTTGCAATCCAGCAATTGTATCCTTGGTATCAACAGAACTGTCCATATCCTTCCCATTTGTCCTTCCTGCAGAGAAGTTTTTCCTCCTGCAGGATCATGTCATTGTCAAGATATGTGCGTGCCATGTCATACAAACCTATGGTTACCTTCTCAAATGCGCCAAGGAAATTCTCAATCAAACAAGTCAGCAGTCGTGAGCTATCCATATCTCCCACTCTCAAAACAGATCAAAGCACTTCTCAAGATACCTGGACTGGAATCAGTGCTTGATGAGCGGCGTACAAAACCACGCAAACCCGGGGAGTATATTGATATCTTCGACGGTGCTATATGCCGTTCGAGACTGAAGGGTCCAGATGGCAAAATGTTCTTCTCAAATACAAACCACGAATCAAATGGTCCGACCAGTGAGCTTCGACTTGGTGTTAATCTCGGGCTTGACTGGTAAGTCATTTATTTTCTCGTAAAATTGCACACTCAAGTAATCTAATAGGTTCTCATATATTCAGAGTAATATTGGGCCTTCCCACTCATCCTGTCTGGTATCGTTTTTACTCTGCAATCTTCCTCTAGAGTATCGGCAAGGTTCACTCTTGACCACTAAACTTAGCTTATCTGCTATCGTTTCAGATACTGCACTTCAAATTTGATGTATGTTGGACTTATGCCTGGCCCGAAAGAACAAAGTCCAGATCAAGTTCAGTGTTTTCTTCGACCAATTGTTTCAGATCTCTTATGCTTATGGAGAGATGGCCTGATGATTGTTGGAAATGTAGTAGTCTCCTACTATCATTTCTAAATGAGATCAGTAACAAATACTATCTCATATACACTATTGAAGAGTATAGTCATGTCGAAGACTATCTCTAGGATCAAAGAAACCACATAGCAGTATCCATGTGATATGTCACAAATATGACAAGAGACCTATCCACTATTGGATAGAATCATCTATCACCAAGAGCATTATATGCTATTGGACAGGATCATCCATGACCCTGTCACAGTCACATCACGTGACTGAGATACTTATGCTATTGGATGGTTATTCAGATATTACTAATATATTCTTATATACTTACTAATATCCTCCATGAGTTCATTATGCCATTGGTTAGAACTCTTACATAATCATCAAGAATGTTGTAGAACATTCTATGGACCATAATAGATACAAACATATCATGTAGTATATATAGTGGGCCTTTCCCCCCTTATAATATTAAGGACTTCTGCACTCACAGAAGAATAACCCTGAGTCTACACAAGACTACTTAATACATTGTCTATGTTCTATGAACATACCTTCCATTAAGTTGGTAAAGGGTAAGACTTGATATATAAGTACCTATGAGAGTGAGACATTACTCTATCTATGTCTCACTATAATAAAAGAGAATAGAGACTAGGTCTCACGACCTACATATCATGCATATCAGGCAAATACCTGTATGATGATATCTTTCCTCCTTATAAGGTTAGGGAGAGAAGGTAGTGATGGTGGTTCAGTACACCAGCCTACCATTACCACAAGTGTTCATAGACACTTGTGAGATGTCAGTACTACTCCATAGTCTAACCAACCATGAGATTACCTACATAGGTGCTCGCTGTGCTCCACGGGGCTCTCACAGCTTGAGATACTATTGTGTAGAGATCATAGTGTTGGGAACACACTATGATGTTTCCTACTATGCTGACTACTCCTATGTCTCTACGAGTGTTATAAGCTCTTCTACACATGACT
Organism: Leccinum sublutescens; assembly: GCA_038091555.1. NCBI lineage: Eukaryota > Fungi > Basidiomycota > Agaricomycetes > Boletales > Boletaceae > Leccinum > Leccinum sublutescens. The sequence continues at coordinate 9,911 of JBBPOR010000039.1, read as the reverse complement.
CGAACCTCATGGTCAGACATGTTGTATTAGAGACACACGAGTATACATAGAGAGATAGAAGTATGATCTTTGCTCATAACTGAATTGAGCTTCCTATCAGTGCTAGCTTCCTCCGGTGATTATTCTACCTCAGTCACTGTATTAACAGCACGAAGTTCAATAATGATACCTACAGAATCGTGCCCTGATGGTAAGACTTGCGTGGTCATGTCATTTCCAGCCAAGTAATGTTTAAGTTGGGTCGTGCGAGTCATTTTCATAGCTGTCATATGTGATAAGCCTGCTGCACACAAGGTTGGTGGCTTTGGGTTGCACTCTCACACAAATTTCTGCCTCGACTGCTGGATCTCTATCCGCGAGACTCGGGGACAAGCCATGCACATTTCAAAAAGGCGGTAGGGTCAGCATACATATAGGCCATTCCTCTTACCCAAACCCATGTCTTTTAGCATTTGACTGGCGAACAAACGCACAGCAATGCAGACTGGGTGAACAGTATGCCAAACTAAGCTTGCCTATGGCGAAGAAGAATTTTGTTAAGGATCATGCAACGCGTTACAGCCAACTTTCACGGCTTCTGTACTTTGATCTTGTTGATCAGATCGTTGTTGATCCCATGCATAATGTGTTTCTAGGTCTCATTAAGACGCACTTTTACAACATATGGGTCTAAAATAAGATCCTTCGCCCAAATCATGAACTTGCCAAGTTCCATGAAATGCTTGCAGATGTCAGTACCTCTCACGTTCGCAATACTCGGGAGTGACTTGTGATTTTTCATTCAGTTTGTCATTCCTGTGTATGCTGGGAAACTCCCCACAGATATTGGAATGCTGTCCGGTGGTTCATTAACAGCGGACCAGTGGCTACTATTGGCCACTGTCTATGGTCTGATTCTCGTGAGTCTATCATATTCTAATATGTTGTGACTCATGACTGATGTATTTCAGGTTCCTGAACTTTGGAACTCTTTTTTACCTCAAGATGGCAGCGATGCAGTACCAAACCAGCATCTTGCTACCGTTACTCGGATTGAATCAAAGAAGCTTGATGAAGAAAACTGCAAAGCTGCAAACAAGCTAGCCATTCAAGAGGCGAAGAAACAGGGTAAACAAGCTCTCAAGGCTGAATGGGCACATATTGCACAAGAGAAGATAGACCATGCCGAAGAAACGAAGAAAGAGAAACTTCACCAGCTTGCCCTCAAGCAAGCAGAAAAGGCGCGATTAGCTGCAGAGAAGCGCAAGAAAGCTGCATCTGGAAAAAAAACATTAGCTATGGAGTGCTACATAGCATCTATTGACCTGTTAGACCCCATAGTCTTCCCCCTTCTATGTAGTACTACATAGACACTGGATTCTTGACTGTCACTACCGTAGCAACTGTAGCACACCATATTAATTGACTATGTATACTACCAAAGACCTAGTAGTATGTGTAGCACGAAGCTACTAGGGTCTACTACACTACACCAACAACACCATATTGAAACTTGTATGACACTAGTCCATATCACCACTGGCATCCGACCCCTCAATCTCATCCTCGAGAACCCGGTCTACCTGATCATCCTCCTTTAGCCACCAACCACTTTCCTCCTCCTCGATTTCCTCGAGCTCTTCACTGTTCGGACTAGTACTAGTACCATTACCCGCCTGTCCAGTACTATTACCTGCCTGTCCATATGATTCCTGAATAGCATACTCGATGACATCGTTGGTGATTGCAATGGGGCTGGTGCTTTGCTCGTTGTCGTCAACACCCGCGTTCGACCTGTGCCCGATTTAGCATTGAACGTCAGCGCCGTACATCAACTACATTACCTGCCGTTGTCGAAGACCTCTTTGAGGAGCTTCGGCAAGATGCCCTGTAGCTTCGTTTGCTCGTCGAAGTACTTCAACGTTTTGATATGCTGCTTAAATATCGGCTTGTACTCATCCTCTTTAAAGTGTCACGGTACAGCCTCGCGTTTTCCGGTGGTCCACTCGTCAACGGCACATTCGATCTAATTTATTCTTTTAGTACTAGTGTTCAACCAATCATCACATGCTTACTGCTGTGAGCGTCAGAGCGAATGCAACCCGCGGGAACGGGTCATAGTGCTCTGGCCATTTTATTCCCTTGCTGTCTTTCTGCTTGAAGAGGACATCGTTGATGACGAGTTGGATGATATCATTCCTGTAGATTCCTGTGCGGCGAGGGTGAAGTTCCTGGATATTGGATGTTAACAAGTCTGTTGTAGACTGGATACCGAACGCGAACACTTACGCGGAACGTGAACGCTGACTTGTTCTTCAGCTCCGTCACAAGTTTTCGGTTTCTCGTCTTGGTGATTGCACCATCTCCCATGATTTCGAACCCGTAGGACTTGGTGGCGAATGCCTTCGCTCTCGATTTAAACTGCCCCCGAAGGTGTGAACTGCGCACCGTGATCTAAAATGTATTGAATGATCAGCATACTGCCTGGCAGCTCGGATCAATACATACAATCTTGATTATTCCCGAATCCAGCTCTACATCCGGTAGTTTGTTGTAAATACGGCTCGCTTCGAAGACATCCTTGACCCAATTGAGCTCCTCGCGGGGCTCGGGAAAAGGATTATCAGTTAGTAAATACGAATGGTAGAACTCGATGGCGGTTCTGATGACCTGGCGCTCGTCCGGGTCATAATCGGATATCTTGGGTCGACTCGGAGATTTGGTCTGTTTGCCCCCGTCGCCAGCCGCCGCCGCCTTGATGTCCTGCGTGAGTGTCTCGTCTGCCAATAGATCTTCATCGTCACTGAGGACGATGTGGCAGACGCGCTTTCTTTGGGTGAACGGAGGATTGCCATAGTCCTCTTCTTCATCACGGTCGGCGTGATCGGGTTTATTAGACCCGACACTCAGACTGGGTCTATTATACTAAGAAATGGTCAGTAAATTGGATGAATAGTTGTTGAACAACTCAAACTTACTCGACCAGTGTCTCTTGTTTGAAAGTGAATGGAGTAGGTGCGCGAACTCTCTTGCGCGCGGCAATCTCGATCGCATCCCAATTCTCCGGCCGTTCCGGCTCAAAGATACGAACATGACGAGGGGGAATTAACTGTAGATCAAAAAGTATGACTCAGAGAACATAAAAAAAAGATCTCAAGATACATACCTGTGGCTGAGCCTTCGGCAAAGAGGACGGGGGTGGGATGTTGCCTTGCCGCGCCACAAGTGTCCCTGGGGGAACCATACTCGCACGGGGTAGAGTGCGGGCAAGGCCTCCTGCTGCACGAGATTCGAACTGCGAAGATTTGGTCAAAACATGTGTGCGATGTATAGAAAAAGTACTTACCGCTTTGTCCGCAATAGACGGCACCTCAGCGGTCATCCTTGGAGCTTCCAAAGGCTGAATTTTGAGTGGGTCGAACTGTGCTGCTTTTGTGGCTTGGTCGCGCTTTCGGATGCGCTCCTCACGGTGCTTGGCTTTGACCCGTGTGTCTCGTTCCTGAACAGTCTTCTCCTGTTCGAAATCCTCTGTATATTGTGCCACAGCGAGTCAGAGTGAGTACTACAACGCAGCCGACAATTCATATGCTTACCTTGCAAAGCCTGAAGTTTTGCTGATGGACGGCGAATACGACCGTCGGGTGCGGGCTGAGATACGTCTTTTGGCATATTAAACAAAGGATTGTAACTTGAAATAAAAGAAAGTGAATGGTCAGTGATAGACGAAACAAAAATTAACGAGTGTAGAATGAAAGGGTGAAGGTCAGTGGATGGCAGGCAGATCGGTTCTACTTAAATATGTTCGCTATAGCGGACAATGAAGGAATTCCAAACTGCGATGGGTGACTACGGTGCAGGGCAGCAGCTACGGGGACCTGGTAGTAGCCTCAAGTTCGAGACCGAACTGCCAGTGGTTGATCTAGACCGTACAGGGTAGCAGCTATGGGGACCTGGTAGTAGCCTCAAGTTCGGGACCGAACTGGTTGATCTAGACCGTACAGGGTAGCAGCTACGGGGACCTGGTAGTAGCCTCAAGTACGAGACCGAGCTGATTGGGCTAAACCGTGCAGGGCAGCGGCCACAGCCTGGACCCGGCAGTAGTCGAGGATGCGACGGTTCGAGACCAAAGGTCAAGAGGCTAGTGGACCGCGCAGCAACAGCAGGGACCTGGTACTAGGAGCCGATTTGAGAGGTCAAGCCAGACCGCGCAGGGCAGCAACTATGCGAACCTGATAGTAGAGGATCCGGTCCGGGACCAAGTCCGATAGTGGCGGTAGTGGCGGTAGTGATAATTAGACGACTTGGGGATAAGAAAAATAAAGGGAATGGAGACGTACCAAACCGTACAGATCAGCTGTCTGGAATTTAAATTTTCAGCAAATCAGCTAAGCGTCCGCAGCGGAACTTGAAGGTCAGTCAGCAATCAATTGTCTCGCGTGTACCATATTCCTTACAATATTCCCTCCGAGTCCGAGTCTGTGCACGGTGCACCAAGCCCACATCGAGCCCGCATCGTCTCTTAAGTTCTTGCTGCCTGTGTCAACAAACCGATGCCGAGCCACATCCGTCAGCAACAACATAGCTGCAATTACTGTCAACGAACCTTTCCGACGGCTGGAGGGGTGCGTCGGCACATCGCACATTCGATACTGTGCCGTGGGCAGTGGGAAACCGAGGCACAACAACTTGCGCAACGCGCTGGCCCTCGGACTCAAGACTCAGATGCAGACATCAATCATGAAGATATCGACTTACCTGATGTCGATCTTGATGTTAATCACGATATTGACATGCCGGCCAGAGCACTCAGCGATGTCGAAGAAGGGGGTGCCCACCTGGAAGACGAGCACTGTGAGCACAAGCTGATCATCGAGGAAGAACACGAGTCCTGCTTTCCGCGCTTCGCCCAGGAATTTGCAGAGAAGCCCGCTGCGGATGTCATTGGTCGCGAGGAGACGGCATTCGAAAAAATGAAACGTTACCAAGAAGCGGCTGGACGAGGAGCATATGCTCCGTTTACAGATCACGAGGAGTGGGAGCTCGCTCAATGGCTCCTCAAAAATGTCAACCAACGTGGCACAGAAGAGTTTCTGAAATTACCAATTGTCAGTTCATAGACACGATAAGATTTATTCGACTGCTAACTTACCTTTCTGAAGACAAAGAGTCGAACGCAGCCGTCATTCCGCAGCAACTATACCTTCTTAAAGCTCGTGGACCAACTACCCACTGGCACAGGACCCGAGTGGTCCTGCAGGCTTGTTCGTGTCCACAGCGATCTCGGACTGCTTGATGAAAACGACGCGGCGATGGATAATGTAGATGTGAGTGAAACTGAGGACCTTGAACTCTGGATGCGCGATCCGGTGGCCTGCGTTCGAGAATTAATGGGTAATCCTGCCTTTGATGGAAGCATGGCTTACGCACCGGAAAAGATCTTCATAGACGCTGAGGGGCAGACTCGCCGGTACGACGAAATGTGGACTGCCGACTGGTGGTGGGACATGCAGGTAAGTTAATCTTCATCCTGACATTGTTACATACCTGAGGATTGCTCCGAAGAGACGGTTGCCAGCTGGCGCAACTATTGCGCCAGTAATATTGGCGTCCGATAAAACTGAGCTGTCTCGTTTCAAAGGAGACAAATCCGCATGGCCTGTATACCTCACGATTGGGAATATATCTAAAGACGTTCGTCGTGAACCCTCGTGCCATGCGTCCGTGTTGTTGGGATACTTGCCCGTCTCAAAACTGGCGTCGTTTGAAGACAACTCAGTTGCTGGTTAGTACCGGCTGTTCCACTATTGCATGACGTTGCTATTAGAGCCTGAGGGGCTTGTGGCTGCCGGACAGGAAGGCGTGGAGATGGTTTGTGCGGATGGCGGTATTCGTCGGGTCTTCCCTATACTTGCGGCATTCATCGGTGACCATCCCGAGCAATGTCTCGTGGCATGTTGCACCGAAAATTGATGCCCCAAGTGCCTGGTACCGCCCGATCAACAAGGCGAAAATTTACAATTCCCACGCCGCAACCAAACACGAACAATGCAGACACTTCACGCTCAGGCTATGAATGAGTACCCCCCCGAGTTCATCGCTGAGGGCCTACGCCCGGTCTTCTCGCCCTTCTGGGTCAAACTGCCCCACACCGACATCTTTCTTTGTATCACCTCTGATATCTTACACCAACTCCATCAAGGTCTCATCAAAGATCACCTCAAAAAATGGTGCAGCGCACTCGCTGGGACGGCCGACTTCGATGCGCGTTTTCGCGCGATGTCCATTTTCCCTGGACTCCGCCAGTTCAAGAAGGGAATTTCAACTGTCAAGCAATGGACGGCCGCTGACCATAAACAGCTCGAACGGGTCTTCATCGGTGCCCTTGTCGGCACGAACGCACCACCGCGCGTTCTGCAAGCATCCTGCAGCCTTGTGGACTTTGTCCACCTCGCCCAGTACCGGTCACATACAGATGATACCCTCGCTGCGCTACAAGAGACTCTGAACGACTTCCACCGCCTGAAGGATGTTTTCATAGAACTCGGGTGCCGGGACCATTTCAACCTCCCTAAACTCCACTCCATCGTCCACTACGCTGACACGATACGATCTCTAGGTAGTCTTGACGGGCTCAATACCGAGATCTCGGAGCGCCTCCATATCGACTTCGCCAAGAAAGCATACGCTGCAACCAGCCGAAAAGATTACACCATCCAGATGACCAGATGGCTCCAGCGGCAAGAGGCGGTTGTCTGGTTCAGCAGTTACCAAGCTTGGCGACATAGATTGGATGCCGACTCGGAATCCTCCCATTCAAGTGATTCGGAGCACCATCTCCCTCCACCAATATCTCGGACCTCACGCAGCGCCAGTACCTCATCTATCATCCCGTTATCGAATCGCTCGCCAGCCACAGTTTCCCAGGAAAACAATACAATATCTAGAACAGCATCACGGAGCTCTTTGTTTCCTTGAAGCACTCAGAGCCTTTGGCGACACCCTGCCTCGTGGGTGCCAATACTTCGAACCCAGTATCAATGACCGCTTTGATATTTTCAGCAACGTGGTGCTCGTTACAAAACCAATGGAGCACATGGGAACAAATGTGAATTCGAGGATACGCTCACACCCACAATGTTCCAATGGAGTTCGCAAGCCACCTACGCTAGCCAGATACGACACCGTCCTTGTGGATGTCGACACAGAGCTACGGCAACAACGGGGTGGACTGCACGGTATGTTGATCTCAAAGTCATCGTTTCGCTTTTATCATTCAACCGTTCCGACAGGTCTGCGCGTGGCGGAAGTCCGTGCCATCTTTAGATTACCATCGCACCTAGGCAATTATCCTCATCCCCTTGCCTACATCCACTGGTTCAAGCCCATTCAGACGCGCGACAACAACACGAAAATGTTTCGTGTTAACCGGTCTATGAGGCAGCGGCTATCTACTAACACGGAAGTTATTCCAGTGCATCGGATAGTTCAGATCTGCCATCTAATACTGGTGTTCCCCCGTGGCCCCATTCATCCTCGGTGGATCAATGGCCAAGCCCTGGTGGAGGCTGACCATTTCTATCTCAACCGGCATATTGACCTTCGCATGTTTGAACACTACAGGTTACACAATTGATTCGCCATGGTGCCGGTGGTGGTGGGCGGCGGGCGGTAAGGAGTCACGGTTTCGTATTGATAAATGAACATTGCTCACTCCGTCATGATTTAAACCCTGCTTAAATAGGCACGGCAACGATATCTACGTTCCTTGCTTGCATCTGCTCAACAACTGCCTCCTTCAAGTTCCTCTTCAATGGAACGCTCAAAAGGACGTCCACGCTGACCTGCTGCTTCTGGACCAATACTCAATGTTGTTCCTGGTTACAGCGTCCTCGTATTTGATACGAACATTCTCTTGTCATTGCTATCTGGTTGCCTCAATTATTGAGTCGCTTTGATGGATGGCCGTCATTCCCGTTCCCATCATCATGGAGCTCAGGCCCGGGCTAGATGGACTTTGTTCAAATACGTCCCAGCTCGGTGAGACCGCCCAAGAGGCTGTTGCCTACATCACTTGTCACATCCGATCGCACAACCTGAGGTCACTCAAAGTATTGACCTCGAAAGGCAACTATCTCACGTCCCTCAATGTTCGAACGGAGCAAGTCACGTTGTCCGATGAAGGGCCGTGGGAATGGTGCAAGGACGATCTGATCCTCAAGGCTGCCATCTGGCAAGACGAGCACTGGGTCAATCGATCAGCGCTTCTCAAGGGCAGTGCGACGGTACGAGACACGAACAGTGCCGTCAAGGTCGTTCTACTGAGTCTCGACCAGAATTGTGAGTCACAGATCTTGTCTTGGTTTAAATTTAGTTTCTGACCTCGTGGCGCCGTGTTTTGCTTCTAGTGCGACTTAACTTGGCTCGCTTGTGGCACAACAGTCATCTGCTCGGATGACATCTCTCCTGGTTCGCAGACAATCCGGCCACGCCGTCCGCTCTCGGTTTGCGATTCTGCCCGATGGCTAAGCTGTCGACGGGATAGCCCCATCAGCATTGTAGGATTTGATGAAGATTGAACTCTCTGGTCTCGGTTGACGGAAGACGTGACAAGACACTGACGCAAGACCGCTGGATTGCTTGAGGCGATTGGTCATGCCGCTCATACGAGCAGTGTGCACGCCTCGCAACCCCGCCAGCACAGTGGCTCCACCTCTCTCTTCTTTGGATCATCAATCCCCCAACCTGCCTCCGGACCTGGTCAAGAACAAGATCCACAACACGTTGGGCGGTGTTCTCGTGAGTCACTGCCACTTGGACCATCGACATCACGCTGACGACCTCTCGTAAGGTGGCATTTCAAGTATACTTTTCACGTAGGATCTAGCTACCGCCTCGGCGATCTTGCTGCCGACCAAGTGCTTGTCCTCTCGCACGCATCCGCATTTGCCCTCTTCGCCCTCGCCGTCACCCCAATCGCCTTGCAATCAACATCGCCTCAATGGTCATCTGCAATGACACATATTTGAACAAGTTCCTGGTCGACAGTGGTGCATAGTACGTTCCAGCTTCAACGGGGAGAAATCCCTCGTTTTCGCTAATTGTGTCCAACCCCACAGTCCGGTGTCCATGAGTGGTGTAGTTACCGCTTGTCCTCGCCTTCAGTATGTCCTCTCGTATGCATCCGCCTTTGCCTTTGCTCTCGCCGTTTCCCCCATCACCTCGCATTCAACACGACCACCGACCGTTTTATGGCATCGTGAAATACTGAAACTCACCTCAAAGGTCATCTGCGACGACACATATTCAAACAAGTTCCTGGTCGACCGTGGTGCAAGGTATGTTCCAGTTTCAATGGGGAGGAATCCCTCATTTTTGCTAATTAAGTCGAACCCCACAGTTCGGTGTTTACGAGTGGTGTCGTTCCCGTTTGTCCTCGCCCTCGGTATTATTTATCCGTCCTCTCGCACGGATCCGCCTTCGCCCTCTCTTCACCCTCGCCGTCGCCCCATCACTTCGCAATCAAGACAACCACCAACCATTTTATGGCATCATCAAATACTGAAACTCGCCTCAAAGGTCATCTGCGACGACATGTATTCGAACAAGTTCCTGGTCGGGTACGGGATTTGCAGCTATTTGTTTTCTCACTAACTTTGCTCGCTTCAAAAACGGAAACAACTTTCTTTTCTTCTCAACGTCGTGCACGATGTCTACATCCCTCGCTCGCTTTGCCGCACGTCATACGTGTCCCTTTCCATCCCCTGTGCCCTCTTCTTACTTTCTCTCCGACAGGCCTACACACCTCCGCCCGGAGATATGCCCTCTCCCTGAGGCCCGGGTTCACAACGAGTCCCACCATGACGGAGGGCGGCATTGCCACCTCGTGGAAGAAGAGCGAGGGCGAGTCCTTCACCGCCAGTGATGTTCTTCTT
>JBBPOR010000038.1:0-50212 GCA_038091555.1 Leccinum sublutescens | reverse complement strand
GCGTAAATGCCAGGTGGTAAGGCATACTCAATTTGCCTTTTCAAAATTTCTGGTACCTTGACATAGACAACATTAAAGTTAACAACAAGATAGTTCTGACAGATGTAGTACCCGCCATATTTCACACTGGTGCCGTCTTCATTTTTTGGGATTCGTCGCGAGTTTTGGCCCTGCACCAATGGGCTATGGTGGTAAGTCCTTCGAGGATAATTTCCACACCTGTGAGCTTCGATCGAAATTGGTACTTTCGATTGACTCCCTGTAGTCCCATGCAGTTCATTTCCCTCCGTGACTTTTACCATTGGTGGGAAGCTGTTTTTAATTCCCGGCAACGTTCTCAGTCAAGTTTGGCTCGAGCGATTGTTTTTAAGAGATTGTGGCTCTTGATAGGGTTCAAGGCGAGACTTTCCTGATCAGCATTTTCACTCCCGTTTCAGATCCCCATGCTGACCGCTGAATCGGACCAGATTTCTGGACAATCGGGACTATATATGTTCCTCCAGCTATTCTATACCGCATTAGATTTCGGCAGCGAGCCACCACGAGTTGGATTCGCAACGCTTGCTAGTTGACGGCTGGTCACCAATATACCCATGGCTTGCTATTACTGCGGTGATTCAAAGCGTGCTCATGCTGTGAGCACAGCGTACAAGTGGCTCACAAGTGTAAGATTCACGGCATGGCGGAGGTCTGTCGCCGATGGCAATCATTCCAAGACATTGTTCGCATCGTACGGGAACCTGACCGTCGTACGCATGGTCGATACAGCGATAATGGTCTATCAATAGCACGATAACCAGTACAAAAGGTACATCACTCGGATACATTGACTCGCACAGTCACTTGTGATACATCATTGATGCATCCAAACCCCATCAACAGGATCGATCGTGACAGTTCTGGCCAACTTTACTTTCGATCATATCGAACGAACTCAACAATCAGCTGTATGGATAGTACTAATCCCGAAAAACGAAGATAACGAATTCTTTTCTTCGCCCTTGATCCCAGTTTATTTCCGAGGGCTTCGGGTCGCTTGATGACATTATGACATGAATCAATGATTACTTGAAGCTTCAAGAGGCACGCCCTCTTCGAAGCATGACATGTTCGTCACCTCCGAACTCGATAACAAAGTCGAGACCCCAGCTGCCCCGACGACAGACTCGAGCTCGATCATATCAATCATAATGTTTGTGCCTACCTAGTAAAGGGGGCCGCCCACGGGAGACAAACCGTGACGTTCTTGCGAGATCCTGACAATAATATTGATGATTGAGGGGATCAACGTACCTTGAAACCTGTCAGTCACTGCCTTCCTTGGGCCCTTAAAGCCTTAAGCTTGTCACCTGGCAAGAATCATTTATCACGATTTCTCCCACACAACGCGGAAATTACCTGCAAGTTCGTTCTCGCTCTTGGCAACAGGTCCAACTTGAGCACAGCGGGACTCCGCATCTTCATATTAATGTCAACCAATCCCCAATTTATTCCCAATCCATCCGGCAAAAAAAATGTAAAGAAAATAAAAACAAATATATCATCCGGAAAATGAGGGAAGAAAAACCAAGGAATACCAAAATATGCATGAATAATGACGACGACAGCACGATAACAAAGACCAAAATGAACGTGCGTACGAGGGATCGGATCGAATACCCCCCCACGTACTTATGTGGGAAGACATCGTCAAATTAGCTAATAGAGCGAGTAGTGATCGAGGAGAGCATTGTTATATGTTCCAAGAAAGCAGTCCAAAAAATGTACAATGTGATGCGAGAGAACCAGTTCATGATTCATTCTAGGGCCGCGTCAGACTTCGTACGCCGGCTTGGACGACGGGTTCCAAGCAGGGTAGACTGGCGTCAACGGCGTCTGAAGCTCCGGCGACGGCAGGGGCGAGTTCGGAATAGGAGTTCCAGGAGTCCCAGGAGACGTAGGAACCTCAGAATAAAGCGCCGTGGGGCCCATCTTCTCTTCCGTCGAGGAGTCCTCGTTGGCGGCGTCGGCAGCAGCAGCAGCATTGGTGGCGGCAGTAGGGTCACCGATGCCAGCACGCGTGCCCCACGCAGTCTCGTGCAGCGTGAACAGGGCGTAGAGCTTCATGATCGAAAAGTAATACCCAAAGAGAATGAATGCAGGGACATAGATAATGTGTTGCGGTTGGTACCACAGGTGTGGCATAAGCTTTGCTGTACGGGTCGCACTGAGCCAAACGCCATATGAGGCGATGATGTTCCTGGGTAGAGGAGGGCGCGCGTTAAGGTGACGTGGTACGGAGAAAGACATTCAAGAACTCACCACCACGGGAGGTGATAACCACCTTCAGCGACTGAGAACGTTGATTTCCAAATGAGAACGGCCACGAGACACGGCCCGAGGAGGAGAGTAAATGGATTGAAGATCTTGTCGACCTAGGAAGATGGTGACTTCAGAAAAACGGCAAGATAACAGCAAACGGCGGCAACTCACCATAGTATACGCCACGTACGGATGGGACGTCCAGATATGCCTTTCCATAAAGAGCGACCGCAAATCAGACCGCCATGTGTTTCGGGTCCATCGCAAGACCTGCTTCAAAAACCTCCAATTCGGCTTCATCGTGCTCAGGAGTTCCGCCTCCTTGCAACACTGCACATACGTGCCCCATCCGTGGCTCACCATCCATCGCGTCAAGAACTTGTCGTCGCCTGAGTTCAGCTGATACTTGCCCAACCAAAAGTCGTGCGTGAAGCCATGCAGAAAATCAGGGTCCTTGAGAATAATGGTTCGGTACGCGGCAGTGCGCCCTGACAGACACGGAATGCCGCCGTCAATGTGTGCCGACGAGGCAATCTCGATGTTCCGGATTGTCAAGCGGAAGGCCGCGAGGACCTCCCAAACTGTCATGCGCTTGCCCACGGGCTGCACGCGCTGTGACGTGCCAACGCCACCAATCTTTTGGTCCTCGAACGGGGCGAGCATGCACGGCAACATTGTCGGCGGCCAAATTGCGTCGTCGTCCGCAAACACAATGATATCCGTTGTCGTATTCCTAATGCCGTGCGCCATTTGCAGACGCTTGTTCGCGAACGGCACGGTGAACACGCGGATGCGGTCCGGGGCGACCTCATTCGCCAGTTCTTGGAGCGGTCTCTTCATTTTTTCTTCGGTGATGATCAGGATTTCCTTTGGGTTTCCGACGAGCCAGCTGTGCGCGGCTTCCTTGAACTCTTCGCCAGCGTCGATGGTGGGGACGATAATCGTCACATCCTCGGAAGCGATATAGGTTGGGTTCTCCGGTATGGGGATGGGGCGGTAGGTGAAAGAGGCAACTATACGAATCAAGTACCAAAGGTAACGGTAAAACCTGAGACGTGCGTGTCAGCAAGTTGGGTACGCAGAGCTCAACATGCGAGGCAACGTACCCGATGACACCAAATGGCACAACTACGAGCGCAACAATGTTAGCGGAAGTAAAGCGTACATACATGTTGCGGAGCCGAACTCACATATAGGGAAAGCGTCAGAGGTGAGGTAGAGCATCTCAAGACGCGTAGGCTGACGCCAGTTGTAACGTTTAAAAGAGTGTGGTCAGACCTTCGACGCAAAAACGACGAAGGTAAGAGAGGGAAAGGACTCTTGCTTGATGCAACGATGAGGGTCGTCTCTCAGAGACTGAGTCCAGGTCTGACAGACTGTTGAAAGACAAGGAAAGCAAGTTAAAAAGGAAGAGCGAGAAATGAAACTTACGGAACCGACGCCGTTCCAACCTTGAGGTCGGTCGGCGGTGTTTCAATCCAGCAGTACCCGAGCAGTGATTGTACTAATCGCGAAATTATTAGAATGGGCGTTCAAATGAGCCCTGGACCTTACTTCGGTTCTTGTTCGCCAAGCCACCTCGAGGACAACGTACATTGTGCACACCTAAAGATAGGGTCAAACCAAGCGCAGATATCGTTGCGGAACAATGTTGGATGACTCTAGAGGGGTAGTTCGACGACATGAGTTAAGAAAACAGCCCAGCATCATCGTGACTTTGAGATGTTCGGACGTTTCGCGGTCGCTTGCACAAAGTTACGTTTGTGGCTGTGTTATTTCTCATTACCTCAAGTCCAAAAGAAGATACATGACATTACAAGCGAGTAGCATTATGTAAAAAGATGCCAGCATTGTCCGGTGATCGGCAAGGGTTGGCAGGGGTTGGCATGTTGGCAGGTTGCCTCAATATGAGTCGAATCCATCGACAGAGATGTTCCAGGACCACCGTCCCTCCAGATAACCCTTTGCAGTGTCTTCTAGCATGATCTCGTTCCGTTTCGATACGTAAACCTAGGTCCTGTCGGTCAGCATATAGTCCGTATCGCCATCACACAAACGACGAATCCTACCGTCTTATCAGTAACCTTCTGGCGCAGGGTCGCTATCGCCTCCGCGTCGATAGGAGATTCCAGCAACTCCGACAAATCTTCTACAGCTTGTTCCAAATCCCTGCTCATCCTCAGTGTCATGTAAAAGAACGGAAGAAGTGCAAACATGCCTTTGGTTGTCTTCAAAAAGCTCCTTTTCGTTACACTTTTCTAGGTAGTATGCCATTGCGTACGTCCATTTGAGTGTCATTCGGCACTTTTCGACTTCGTCAACGGCCTTCTTCATGAACTGGACCTCGATCCACGTTAAATCCGACGTGATCTGCATCTCTTCCATTTTCTTCTCCGTCTTGTTATAAAGTTCAAGGGAGAGCTTCGCGGACTGTTCGTGGTTTGCCCATCGATTATAGTACTACTCGACATGTTAGAGGTAAGTCAATGGTAAAGTGATTGAACGTACGTGAAGGTAGCGCTCTAATGAAGCTCTACTCTTCGACTGGGCATCTCGAGCATCCACGGCAGCCTTCTCGTCGTATCTATTACACGAATACCAAGCAGTGCCGTGCTCCGACCACGGACCTGGACAGCATCAACAAGGTGGCGGAGAGAGGGGAACTAGACCATTACCCATGCACACCCAGCAAAACTCGTGCTTGCATTTCTTGCAAGTCATATGGCTATGGGAATAGGCGTGAGCGACGCCTTTATCGAGTCTGAAATGCATTAACGTACTTGCAGCCTCCGTTCTTCTCGATTGTACTTTGGCATTTAGAACACTCTTTGGTGTTGCTCTTGATCCAGTTCGCGGTCTCACTGTCGTCGCGACACTTCTTAAGCCAATTCTTTGCGACGCCGCAAATCACGGGTCGATGGTCACTCTCAATCGGGCATCCAAAGCAGAATCTGTGTTGAGGGGATGTGTTCGCACCACAATAAACCGTCGGAACGATCGACGTCAATGCGCTCTTGGACGCCGCTGCAGGGCAAGATACGGTGTACGAGCATGATGGGTAAGGGCAATACTTCAAGTTTGGGTTAGAACCAACAAAGTGTCGCACGAGGAGCTCGTTGAAACGCTCCCAAGTGGCTGTGTCGTCCGCAAGAGCGGAGTGGATGAATGGATCGGGTGCGATGAGGCCACAACTTTCGGCCATACACCTGATCCCATGCTCGCCCTCCTCCCGAATCTTGGAGGAAATGTATGCGCTCCAACACTCGGTACAGAAAGCATGGTCACACGAGAGCGCGGCAAACGCCGTTTGCGTGTCGTCATAACAAATTGGGCACACGAAGGGCTCTGGCTTCGGAGTTGGGGCTGTGCCGGTGCCGTCAGAGGGGGGCCGGGGGACCGTGAAGCATGGTCAAACATACCGGGTGTTTGCCGCATGGGCCGGCGGGGAGCGCCAGACCGGGCGATCGATGAAGTACCCTGGGAACGTTCGGGGCCGGGTGCTGAGCAGGAAGGGGGCGTCTTGGGTGCAGGGGATATTCCCGCAGCAACTGAAACAGCCGAGGCATTATCCATGTATTTCTCGATTAGACGTTCCTTGTTCCAGCTCATGTAGCGCAAGAGCAGGGAGGCGATGCTGGCCTACAAGAAGGGCAAAGGGTTGAGAATAGGGAGGAGACGATCCGTATGGAAGCACGCACGTCTACGCCGAATATGCCACCGATGTGCTCAACGTCTGCCGCCATGAGTTTCTCGACGGCGGACTGAGGAAGAGATTCATGCTCGACCTCGTATGCCTTGTGAAGGGCACGCTGTGGGACTTTGAAGTCGTCCCCAAAGACATCCATGTCCATCTCCTCATCGGATGGATCTGAATCTATGAGCGTCGGGGTGAGCGAAAGGCTATCTGTAGTGGCACACGGCCAGAGGAACCCCCTCAGGCGTGGTAGGGCACTCACCGTCGTCCTGTGGGCTGAGCATGTCCTCGTCCTCGTCGTCGAGGTAGCAAGTGTCGTCGTCCGAATATTCGTTGTCTGAGGACATCGTGGTGGTGGTGGTCGTGTTTGTTTGTTGTGTCTGTCGCTGTATGGAACGACGAGCAAGCGAGGGGATCGATTAGGTTGCTTACGCGATTTATGACCGTGGGAAATAGATACTATCGTGGGAATATCCTAGTCATCTTTCTTTTTTCGGTGACAATCGATGCTCGTACGGAGATGGATCGTTGCTACTCTCCGCCAACATCATAGTAGATCTATTATCATGGCATCAGAGGTAACTGGAACTCACAAGGACCCACTCACAGGCGAATTGATCTCAAAGACGTGCGTATCTCGACACGAATACGAGCTGCTGAACATCATCACGAAAACAGTGAGCTCAAGCGTCGCGAGAAACAGCGCGAAAAGGACGCAAGAAAGGCAGAAAAAGCTGCTGCTGCCCCTCCCGCGCAGGATGGCGCACCGAATGCACCGAACGAGGACGATCTGAACCCAAACGTGAGTCATCGGAGCAATCCGCTCTGCGCTCGTCTCTGAAGCAACCACAGCAATACTTTGAACTTCGCTCCAGGGCGATCTTGAAGCTCAAGGAAACACAGGAGCCGAACCCGTATCCCCACAAGTTCAATGTCACTAGGTCGATCTCAGACTTTATCTGCGAGTACGGCAAGGATGGGTTGATCGCTCCAGGACAAAAGCTCGAACCCGTCCAGGTCAGTCTCGCAGGACGGATACACAACATGCGGAGCAGCGGTAGCAAGCTCAAGTTTTACGACCTACACGGCGAAGGAAAGCACGTCCAGATCCTCGCCAACGTCCGGTACGTGATACCGTGTTTTCCGACGCGCTCTCGTCTGTTGAACGGAACGTAGTGATGCAGCCGATGAAAAAAAATTCATGGCTACCCAACAGCTCTTCCGCAGGGGTGACATCGTCGGCGTCGTCGGCACTCCATCCCGTTCCCAAAAGGGAGAGTTGTCCATTTCACCTTCGGAAATGGTCCTCCTCGCGCCCAACTTGCACCAGCTGCCTTCCGGTCATTTCGGTCTCAAGGATCAAGAGACAAGATATAGAAAGCGTTACTTAGACCTTATCCTATCAGACGATACCCGTCGTATTTTCATCACTCGTTCCAAGATCATCAACTATGTTCGCCGGTACCTCGACAACCTTGGCTTCCTCGAAGTCGAAACGCCCATTACGAGCATGCTCGCTGGTGGCGCTACGGCCAAGCCTTTTGTCACGCATCACAACGACCTCAACCTAGACCTGTTCCTCCGCGTCGCTCCCGAGCTGTATCTAAAGGAGCTCACCGTCGGCGGGCTCGATCGTGTGTACGAAATCGGTCGCGTCTTCAGAAACGAAGGTATCGATCTCACCCACAACCCCGAATTCACCCTCTGCGAATTCTACATGGCGTACGCGGACATGTACGACATCATGGAACTCACGGAGAACTTGCTCGAAGGGATGGTCAAGTACCTCAACAACGGGAGCACAGTCATGACGTACCACCCCGAAGGCAAGGGCGGTAAGAAACTCGTGATGGATTTCAAGGCGCCCTGGAAGCAATACGACATGATCGAGACCCTCGAGGAAAAGCTGGGCGTCAAATTCCCACCGAGCGAGACGCTGCACACCGCTGAAGCGAACAAGTTCCTCAGAGACCTCTGCCAAAAGGTAATCGGCACACCATCAACTGCATGCGCTCGCCCCGCTCACGATCGCCATTCTGCATGCAGCACGGCGTTGAATGCTCTGAACCCCGCACAAACGCTCGGCTCCTGGACAAGGTGAGTCCCTGACGCATGATTTCGTCGAGACTCTGACGGGCGAGTGACCGTAGCTCGTCGGTGAATACATCGAACCGCTCTGTATCTCGCCCGCTTTCATCGGTATGCCTCTTTACTATTCCCCACCCTCAATCAACTCTGACGCGCGTGCGCGTTTTCGCTTTTAAACAGTCGGTCACCCTCAAGTGATGTCTCCGCTCGCCAAGAACCACCGTTCGCGCCCCGGTCTGTGCGAGCGCTTCGAAACGTTCTTGTGTGGCAAGGAGATCTGCAACGCCTACACGGAGCTGAACGACCCGTTCGAGCAACGGCTGCGTTTCGAGGAACAGGCGCGACAGAAGGAGCAGGGTGACGACGAGGCGCAGCCTGTAGACGAGACGTTCGTGAATGCGTGAGTTTGAGTTTGTCCGCTCTATTCTGAGTTCACGTGTCCTTTTTGCCAACGCGCTCACGTTTCGTCTCTTCCTTCACCAGATTGGAACACGGTCTCCCGCCTACCGGAGGCTGGGGCATGGGCATCGACCGACTCGTCATGTTCCTTACCGACTCTCCTAGTAAGCAATGCCGTTCCACGTGCTTCACGATCAGTGCTTCACTTTCTTTCATTTTCGCAGACATCAAGGAAGTACTGCTGTTCCCGGCCATGAAGCCCATCGAAACGACGGGATCCTCCGCGCCGGCTGGACAACAGTAGTATGAAAAAAGAGAGAAAACGAGAGAGTTTACATGTGCATCCACTGGAACATCTCCAAAAAAGGGGAAAAATATAGAAACACGACGTGTAAGTACATACTAGTTGATCGACCCAACGATCCGACCCTCCTTTGTCTTCGTCTCCGGCCCTGGAGCACGAGGTCGTACATGAGTTGTACGCGCTTTCAAATGCTACCGAGGCTTAAGTACGCAGCAATGCCTCGGCGCGCGCAGACCGAGCACCGATCCGGCACATAAACGGCTTCGGATGGCTAACCAGTCATTAGTCATTCATTATTCATCATTCAGTCACAACGAACCGATCACTACTCACGAAACGATGCCCGAGGTGACGTCGACTTCGGGGGCGACTTCTACGCCGTCGACAACGGCCTTTGAAATCTTGAACACGGCGAGAGACATGGCGACCGAGATGAACAGGGACGCTTCCCCGAGGCGGTACCCTGTTATGTAAAGATCGTCGTCGTCGTCTGCAACAGTCAGGGGACGCACGCAATGCTCTTACCTGGGCATATCCTAACCAAAACAAGAAGACAAAATCTGGTGTCATCACCCGGTTGCGCGAGAGGGAGCCAGCATAACTCACCTCCTTCCAAATCCAAAACAAGCCGTCTGCGGGTCCTGCTGCGGCGTCTCGCCGAGGAACCGCTCAGGACGGAATACCCAAGGATCTGGATACGTCGACGCGTCATGCAGGATCGCCCTTTGCGTGGCAGCAGCACAACGTACGGCATGAGTTTCCGAGCATACATACAAAGGGATTGACAAGGACAAAGTAACTCACCACGCATTTGCGACGATGCACGACCCTTTCGGAATGAGGAACCCGTCGGAATAGATATCTTCCGTGGCGACAT
The DNA here is from genome assembly GCA_038091555.1 of Leccinum sublutescens. Taxonomy (NCBI): domain Eukaryota; kingdom Fungi; phylum Basidiomycota; class Agaricomycetes; order Boletales; family Boletaceae; genus Leccinum; species Leccinum sublutescens. The sequence continues at coordinate 40,549 of JBBPOR010000038.1, read as the reverse complement.
GGGTCATCGCTTTTTGGAAAAAAAACAAAAACAAAAAAGGTTAGCGAACGTGTGCCAAAATTCGTCACAAAGACAGTACCTTGCGGTGCGATAGTGTGCCATCGCAAGACTTCTTTGCAGACCGCGTTGATGTACGGGAGCGAATCGCGGTCGTCGAAAGAGGGTAATCTCTCGGTACCTACGACCGCATCGAGCTCCGCCTGCGCCTTGGCTTGCACCTCGGGGGACAAGACCATCGCGAGGAAGAAGGAATGGATAGTACCAACGACCTATAGACGATTTCCGATCAGCCGGGCGTTGGGTCACCTACCAGATGAATGATAATACCGTATCTGAAGCGCCTGCGAAAAATGAAATGAGACGAGACGAGTGTGACGAAGAATAGATCACACCGATATAGAGGCCCACAGAGACCCATTTGATGATATCTACTTCTTCTGGACTCACTTCTCCTTCCAACAACGTGGACGAGAAGGATGGAATCGCTGTGCCTGCAGCCTAGTCCATCATGAAATGCGAGTTTGTATAGAGACCGTAACGTATCCGTACCATTTGCTCCACGACATATTGAAAAGGCCTCGAGACTGCCTCGTTCGTGAGCTGGCGGTGCTTCTTGGCATCTCTGAGGAAGCCTGCGCCAGGGAACCATTCTGGGAGATATTGCACTACAAATCGCGCTTGAGCATGCACTGACAACGAGGTGTGTATGTTCAAACTGGGACTCACATGCAGGGATAGCGTCCACAAGGAACCTGCCAGGGTATGCGACCTGAGCAAGCACCCTCATGACATTGTCCGCCAGCTCGACGAATGGATCATCCTTTTCTCGGACAGAATACCCATACGTTACCTTGAGGATGATAGCGCCGGCAGTACTGAATAGTGTGGTGATGACAAACGAGGACTATCATGCAATCAAACTGCACTTACGAACGTATGTGATCGACCAATCTGTCAGGGTTCCGTAACACTTTGCACAAGAACCGGCGCGTTTCTTCCTCTTGTATTGGATCGTAGCGGCGCCAGGCGCCAATCCCCGACTCTCCCTGGTGACAACTTTTTTTTTTTCTTTTTGGAGTCAAATCCATTGGTAATGTATGAAACGAATTTCTATCGCATAAAGTCACACAGCGCTGAACGAAGTACAATCACGACAGAAAGCCTCATCAGTCAGTTGTCCACCACCATAGCATCCCCGCATGATTTCTTTGAAGCTGATTCATCAGAATGACCTTCCTTAGCCTTTCTCTTCTTTTTATTTCCATCTTTGTCGCCGTTATCCACTATGTTACCATCTGAGAAGCTGGGCTTGATGTAATCTGCGTATGGCATAAGCTTCATGCCGCGCAACACGACATGATAAATGCGCGATCCGTTTGGCTCGTTTTTCGACTTGGGGAATTTCCACCTAGTAGGTATTAAGAAAAACCGATTAGGACACCAAAGATAATATAAACACACAGTTTCAGATACGCTTCGACTTCGACAATATCACCAGTCTGCAGTTTCGAGTGGTATTCAGCAGGATGAATGAAAACACCGTTCGTATCGAACACAGCGGGCCCGCTGATTGTAACGTCCTGCAGATCTTCAGTCTTGACGAGGCTGGCATAACGGTGTTCGGGATCTGGAAGCTGGTCGAAATTCCACACCTTACTGCCTACCTCGTACAATTTCAGTGCAGCCTAAAGTTGAAATAAACATTCGTTGCTTACCAGCCGGTTTTGGAGGCCGTTTAGTCGTCTTGGTACCACCAGAGTTTAGCGCATGTGCTTTAGCTTTGCCTTTTCACGAATATGAGAGAGTGTACTAGTGTGTAGTTGCACAAAACTTACTCGGACTCATTAAGGAGGTAGATTCTTGAATCGAAGATAAGACGAAGGTAGTAGATATTTCATAAACGAAATACCATCAAATCAGTTGAAGGTGTACTCACGACCGATCGCTTCTCTCGAGATAAAGGGAGTCTTAGAGCTCTTATGGTTTGGGAGCCCTTTAAACAGAGGCTCCGTGTGTAGGACTATGGAGTACCGGTCCTCCCTCTCGTATTCCTTGGGGAACTGGATGGCTGACGCATGTTGGTCACCAGGCAGTCCTTCAATAGACGTCAGTGGAAAAAGGTTTTGATAAAGGGTACTACATGATTCTTACCAGCATTACGACATTTTTCAACTTCTCCGCTAAAGCTGAGCAGTGTCTGTATCGCAGCACTAGAACTCTGCCTTGCTGCGAGCGGCAAGCTGCGGTCGTCTGCATCCAACGGTCTAAGTTCGATCATAGCTTTTGCCTTCTTCAAAGCACCTCAGGCACTACATCTCGGCATCAATAGTGACCTGACAGGTAGGGTTCTTTGTAAGGACGTAATTGACCTCGGAGGTCCGACCATCCGTTCGGCATCGCCCGGGGTAATCTAAAAATACGCTTCGGGGGTTCTTATCCCCGCTGCAATCACCCTGCAGCGCACCGATAGCGCTTTCGCTGCGTATCGACCATCCTCGATGCATCCGCACGCACCCCACACGCGCTGCGCAGATGGTGTATCAAAAACGGCCGCAGCCTCCCCCAGGTGCTTTCCAGTTCTCTGATCTTAATGGTTACCCCCCCACTGACTCGAGGTAGCCTGCCGAGCACCAGTCATGGCTTCGGGCAACATTTCACCTCACCGAAACGCGCTCGTAACCGCAAGAAGTCAAGTACATACGCCTCTATTCCTGGCCGCGAACGCAAGCGTCAACGCCTGCTTGCCGAGCTCAAGGACTTGCTCAGATATCCCGCAGGCAGTTCCCCCCCGCCTAGTATCGCCTCTCAGCTTCCACTCGGATCACCTTTCCTCCCTGTCGAATCAACTTCCCTCCCTGATACTAGCAACGACGCCCCAGCGCTGGAAGCCCCATTCGACCCCAATTTTGATGTGGACTACGACGATTCGGCGGATGTTCATTGCACTGAACCTGAACCACCACGATTGCCATCTGTGCCATCAAAGGCGACCTCCAACCACTACGCCAATTGGCATTCCACGATACCCACCCTCATAGTTCCGTTCCTCGCATACTTGGAGAAAACACTTGGCAAGCCTGCCCCCACCCCGCCAGATAGCATCTCTTCCTGTCAAGCAGGATGCGGCGAGACGAAAAAGAATGTTTTGACTGTGCTATTCTATGATTGTAGGTTATCCTTATCACTCTGATAGCGTGAGCTAATCCCCCGTACGAGACTTTACGCCCATCAGTGTCCTGTCATGCCGATGCGCGTCATTAAGTCAAGTTCTCATCGCTCATGGGCTATTCCCCACTGCGCCCTCCCAACCACGCCTCGCTGTATCAGTAGAACTCCTCGCATTCTACCGGGCATTATTCGAGCGCTCCTGCGACGCGGTCAACGCTCTAGCCATGGCCCTGCATTCGCACTATACCAGACGGGGTTATCGCATGACCGACAAGCAGGCAAGTTTATCAGGACCATGCACAACACGACAATGACATTTTTTCCAGGGCAAGGTGATACAAGAGCCGTATCGGCGCAGCCTCGGTCGAGCAATTCAATGGTTCGACGTTCTCCAGGTGCAGCTCGAGCAACGCATCGAGGCCGTCCTTTCCGAATGTCGAGAGCGCATTCAGCGCTCCATGGCCATCGCATCCCCAGAAGTCAAACCACCTGATGCTCCTGGCGATCTTGTGCCTGTGCCACGTGAAGTTGATCAGGCACCGCCCCCAGCCTCCCCCATGACACGTGCGGAATGCGACCCTCTGCTCAGCCAACGCTGTCCCGCCTGCTTCGGAGGAATCTCCTTCGGCCGATCACTCGCAGAAGGCGGCGATATCCATGTTGCCACAGATGGCAACTTCCACCATCGCCACAGACGCACGGCCGGTGAAAGCCCGTCATTCTATCAGCCCCGTTATTTCCTCGCCAAATCGCAAGTGGATGATGTCGGCCAACGCATAGAGAAAGTACGCAAACGTCCCGCTCGGTCTCGAACTGGCCCTGTCCCTGACGAGGCGGTTGACCACTGTGAAACTTCCTACGAAGCGGCAGACGGCAAGAAACAAAAAACGTCCATGGAAAGCTATGACGATACAGGAGTCATGGCACTCATTTGTCGCCATGACATACCGCTTTTATTTACGAATATAGATACTCCCGGTGAACAGCAAAAGTATTGCATCTCATTGATAGAGCAACTATTCTCACTCCTCCCGCAGCATGCTACAGTGGTGCTGTTATACGACATCGCGTGCGTCATTGACCGCTCGGTCGCGCGGGTACGTAGTAGCGGCAACTGATCCACCACCTACTCATAATACCATACAGTACGACATACTTGATCCCACCATTTCGTCGCGACTACGGTTTGCGACGACGGCCATGCATGCGTACGGGCACGAATGGGCGTGCCAGCTGGTCTATAACCCGCGTATCGTGGAAGGGCTTGGCCTGTCAGACGGGGAGGGTACAGAGCGGCTGTGGTCTCGATTCATCAAGTTGATCGGGATCGAACGCTCGTCATCAGTAAGTTCCCATGACAACCGTTGAAGCAGATACTCAATCATCACAGCGCCAGCGGCGAGTGTGGTTGATTGACAGACAGGCCGTCTCCGTCGGCAATGAGATGTTACGAGATCTGGGTCAATGGCTGAAGCGACGATTGAAGAAGGGCGTACACGAACAGGGTGCTACCGCCGACAAAATCCTTGATGATTGTGGGGTTTCCGTATGTGATCTTCGGTCGCAATGGAACGAACAACGCGCAGCGCAGTTATCCATCCGTGCCCGTACGGCATCCATCCCCCCTTTGAGGCATGACACTCACACTTAGTCGCCGCCACTTTGTAGATGCCCCTGCGAGGCTCAAAAAAGAGATAGATAGCGTCCTCGTTCTGCAATCTGAGCTGGATACGTCAGAGCGTGCTTTGCAAACAGCACGCATAGTTATCGAGAAGGAACACGATGCTACAGTCGCGCTGGAAGCGCTAGACAGCATGGATCGCACCCACCGCCGTTTGCTCGACAAGGTGGAAAGTTTGTATTCGTCACTTAATGTGCAAGAAGAATTCCCAGCCCTCGAGGGCGTCAACCTGGAGTTTGTGCGGATACTTCTGCTCGCCCGCGATCTCAAAATCAACATTCGCAAACGTGCAATCGGTAGTTTCTTTGAATGGGACAAACTTGACCGTGCTGTCGGAGGCAAAGACAAAGCGTTAGGTGCGACCGCTGACCATCCGCACAACTATTCTACTGATTCACGGCAGGGACCAAGCTTCACCAGCAAACACGAAAAGCGATCGCGAAACGTCAACCGGCTCTCATGTCCGCCATTCGCAAGTTCAACCAGTATTGTGAACAAATGGAACACCTATACGATCCGTCATATTCCATCCCGCTACCTAGCCCGCTTCCGACTAAACTCGCTGACCTGCGCAGTGATCAGTCGCTACTGCACGATGTGTGGATCACCCCCGCGGAAGGAGAAATACCACGGTGGCTTCAAGATCGTGATGTTCGTGAGGGCATTCGAGCCCTTCTGAAGCGCGATCGGTGCCGAGAAGAACAGCGCCGATTAGGGATGGAAGCCGACAACATGTGGCGTTGGTTCGGCCAGGAACTTGCCACTCTCGAACTGGCCCTTCGACTCCCGCAATGTAAGTCATATATCCATTTTTGGTACTCACATGATTGAGAACACCATCCAGATTCACAATACTACCTCGTGATACGGCAACGACGTGACACGATGAAGCAATTACAAGTGCAATGGGCCACCCCTCTGGTCTCGGCAGTGCGATACGAGAGTCGTGCACAAGAAGCGATCACATTGGCCGCCAATTTATCCGGTCAAACCCCCTCCACTAACGCAGACTCGGAGTATTGCTGGTTGCCGTCCATTGTGTGTGATGGTTGTTCCATCGTTAATCTTGACTCGGAGGACGAGGATGTTGAGGATGAGACGACTGAAGACCCTGAAGACGCAGTGATGGCGCCGGAGGCTCTCCTCCTCGAAGACATTTTGGACGGCGGAGATAACGAAGAAGAAGAGAAGCACATCCGAGTCCCCGTTGTCCACCTGCAGTGGGAAGTGCCGCCTGTAAGCGCTTCGAATTTAAATTTTTTCATGCCACTGACCTCATTTCCTTCGCACAAATAGAACCTGATGATAGACCGGTCAGCCGTGCCAAGCAATTCGGTGCCGTCGGATCTGGCTGCGGTTGTCCCGCTCGCACGCGAACGTGCAAGCAGCGCCGGTTTCGGTAGCTTCATCTTTGCACAGAGGGACATAGAACTCTTGTGTAGCACAGATTCACGGCTCAACGACATCTGTGTGAACGGATGCGCAGCGCTGCTGCATTCTGTTCACATCGGCGGGGATGAAGTAACCCCATTTGCTATTCTTTCAACGCACGATCTCCCTCGAATCCGATATCACGCAGCGGATGACGACCTTTGGCGGAATACCTCAAGAAGCCTGTATTGGGAGAAGCCTGTATGGGTTCTCCCCATTCACCGCCCATCCTCGTGGGGTCACTGGGTCCTCTGTAGTATACATTTTGACAGCCACCGTATTTTATTATTCGACAGTCTAGCGGAGCACATGCCATGGCAAAACGAAATATATGTAAGTCCCAAATTCCCAATCACAGTTGCGGTGCTCACAACAATATTCACAGGAAATAATAGAACTCATCACTCGACTCTCTACCATTGCATGTGCACGTCGCGGCGTCACATCGCGGCATGAAGGTTCATGGGAGGCTATACCAGTCACGGTTAGTTCTGCTTCGTGCTTCACTCGCCACTCTAGCTCATACGTGCCGATTAATAGGTTACCGCACTTCAGACGAACGCCGTCGACTGCGGGGCATGGGTTCTGGCCCAAATGGCAGCCCTGTTTCGGAGGCACGAGGTCACGGGTTTGAGTGAGCAAGACATGCCCGACTTCCGCCGCTACCTATTGGCACTTGTTCTGCAACTTCCGGTAGAACGGTAACCTTTTTTAACTATTACATGTATGTCGAACTATAACTTGAAAGCCTTCTGTTACGTACGACAAATAAGACCGTTTCTTGTCTTCGTCCGATCTGTCCCGGAGAACCTCAGGTTAATATTAATCATAATCATCCTGTTTCCGTCGTGCATGATTACATCCGTCGTGGATGCCCCTTGAAATCAGTGCAAGAAGATCAACGGAGACAAAGATAACCCCAAATCCAGCAGTGAGATGATCTTCCCACGCACCGTCCACCGATCCGCTCCCTCAAGAACCGCCCCCATCGCGTTCCAGTCGTGTGCAATTACATCCGTCGACCGTGCATGATCCCACAGAGCACGGTGATGGCGCCAAATTGAGCAGGCGTGGCGATCGTCCCACCCAAATCGGGATATCGACCATCCGTCACCTGACTGATATGCAAACAGCCTGATGGGCTGTGTGCGAGACACTCCGAGTCATTCCGTAATGTGCAGCCTGAGCAGAGGTCCCCAAAGGCTCCAATGGAGCAAGGGAACAAGGCACGTCCTGCCCGAAAGAGGCAAGGCCCCACCGCGAGGTCAAAATGTTGTGTATAAAAGATCAGAGTACTAGGCGAGACGAGAGGGTATACAACGATGCAAACACCCGGCGCGCGCGGCGGTGAGCAACAACCCGTGTGGGTAGTCATCAGCCACGAGAATTCCGCAAGCGGTATCTATGTTGCCTGGTAAGTCAGCCTAGTAACGCAGATACTTCGCTCCCGAATCACTTTCAAGCTGGTGCTCATTGTCTTTTACCAGTCCTCCTATTCGCTGCGGACGCTCGTCGCCACCACTCCCTATTGCAATACAGTGCCTCAATTTAGTAGAGGGGCAGGCTCTGTACAAAGTCATCAAGCCAGTCGTCACTGCCCTTCCGCCCACTCCCACACCAACCGAACTTCTCGAAGCGTTTGCCGGCTCAGACGCAGTGCGCAACTTTTTCCCGCCGACTATGACTGAGTTCTATGCAGTCATCATCGGTTCTCCGCCAGGCGTCCATCGTTCCAGGTAAGCTCTACGAATAATTCCCGCCTTCTCTCTCTCACGGCCTGCAGAGACAGTGCGGTGCGGTCCCAGGGAAGCTTTACCCATTCGAGCTGGAAGTGCGTCAACACGTTTTGGGAGGCACTCGCCTATGTTATTGTGAAAGGCATTGAAGACCGGATGCCCCCCATCGCGACCAATTCCGACCTCATGTCTGACTCGGAGATGCCTTCGACCCCAAGCACTAGTACGTGATTCGTGTGCCAAAATTTCAACCCTAGAACTAAAACCAACAAGACCCGCCGTCTAGTACACTGTCGGACGACTTGGATGGACTCTACATAAACTTCCCCGGGCCGCCCCCCACACCCAGTCCATCTCAACGTCATCGCACCCCCGCCGTGCGACTCGAATTCCCCTCTCTCACACCCAGTTCAGCTCAGCCACGTCGCGACGCCGCTGCGCCAACCGATCGGACCCCGATACGTAGTAGTAAGTAGATTCTGTCAGTTCTCGTCTCCCGCCGCACCGCCGACTTACCACCGTCACCAAACTTCAGCCAACGCAGGTCCGGGACCATCTCAAATGGGTCCAGATGTCCAAGGACAGATGCCCCAGACGCCATTTGTCTGCGTCCACACTCGCTCGATCCGCGGGATTATCGAGAGTAGGTATTATGTTTCCGCGGAACGCCTCGACGACAGGCGCGGGCGTGCAGTCGGCCCTCGTGCGACTGAGTATCTCGTCGCTCATGGCTATTCAGCGGATGCCGTCGACACCATTATTCAGGCCAGAGAGGTGACTCACACCTCCTACCAGTTCGCGCTGCAACTCGCTATCCAAGGGATGGCATTCGAAGAAGCCGTATATTTGCACGGACTGATGGATTGACGTAGTACTGTACTACTACATTCCGACTACTAGAACTTGAAGCCCTCTTGGCCAGTCACGTTGTACCTGCGTTTTTGTTGTACTTGCGTCTTTGTTGTACTTGCGTTTTTTTTTCTATTCCGTCACAATTCATATGTATGCCTCCTCTATGCCCGTGGCCTTCCTGGGAAGGCGATCGTGCAGGGCGTAATAAATCTGCGTGTCGCAGTTGATTCGCTGGCCCGAGCGGCGATTTGAACTTTGAATCTGTAGGATTATGTAATCCGCGGTGAAACGTGATCGACAGCCCGGAGTCCGAACTGCCGACAGAATCCAGATCCGATGACTCCTCGCTTTTGCTAGTGCTAGTAAGTAACAGAACATGCCGCATCCCTTTCCAAGTTCGTTTGACAGCTACAGGTAATGTGTGCATATTCACCCCTCGAGGTCTGTATCTCACGCAGGTCAGCAAGCGCTCCGACGAGCCAGGACAAGAGGAAACCGCGATTCGGGGAAAGATTAGTATGTCGGGCACGGTGAGTCAACAGTACCTTGAACTTCCTATGCTTCAACTTTGCTTACGACCATTCTGCAACCGTCAGCCTCGGAATATCGGCCTTATTGAGGGCATGCCAAGAAACTCAGAGCATAACGGCGGTCGGAAGTACTTACACGATCACCTTTCCATCGGTGGCGGCGCTGGCGTTGCGACCTAGCTCTTCTATGCAAGTGCTAGGCATGTTCACGTACGTGAAACGGCCCGCGTGTGACGGTATTGTAACTGACGGGAACCCCTTGACAGTTTCCTCCGTGACCCGTCCGAATTCAACAAACAGGCATCCATAAATCTCGATGGATGCGAACGCCGTCCCCGTGACCTCTCAACGAGAATAACTCACCAGGTCAGTCGCCCTCCTGCCATACCAGAGTGTGCGCACGCATTGACGTTCTTGTCGAAGGAATTTACCATGGCTGACGATCTAGGCGACCCTCCGAACGTCGGTGATAGTCACGCAGACGAACAACTGGGAGGTGGCAAGCGTCTCCCGTCTCCCCCTCCTATTCAGACCCCGACGAGGCTACGCACCACGGTAAAGCCCACTGAACGTGCCACAGAGCTTCTCCAAAGTGCTCAGATACGGCGACGCAACTTGCTCGCCGAAGCGGCCCCCCAGAGCACCGGGGAACAAGCGCCACTGGCAGGCATCTCAAATGCGCGCAAGGACTCCAACAACGCCTCAGCCGTCCAGGCTCCCGGTCCCGCAGCGGAGCGCATTGACTGCGCCAGTCTTCTCTTTGTCGGCGTGTCTAGTCAATCTCCCTTTCTCACCTGCAAGGCAAACCCCGGAGGTACGTCTAGCAAATATACATTATGCCATGTGGAAGACTAACATACGACCTCGGTTAGTTGCACAGTCCTCTCGGCCGACCGCAGGTTCCACCGACTCCCTAGAGGGTGGTTTGAAAGTTCACCACCGTGACTCCAATTCTGGGCCGACTGCAGCGTCTCGACCGCCTGTGTCCACCGGAAGCATTCAAGTTGTCGAAGGGAAGCGTACTGGGAAAGGAAGGGCCTCGTCGGCTCAGCCTGGGAGTCTTCCTTACATCGCTAGTCCTCGACAGATTGGTACGTGTTATAATTATGAGTTGCATGCTGCATCTAATTACGTGGTTGCAGACCCTCTGGCGAATTCCCTCGATCTGCGGGAGGTACTCGCCGATGTGAAGGCACAGAAGGTACGCGAGCATGCGATCTCCGCGAGCAAAAATCAAGAATCAGTGGGATCTCCCGCCACCTTTCAAGACGATGACCAGCGCTTCGACATGACGCCTCGTGCCCGGCCGGTGCCGGAGCTGAGGATGTCCATGGAGGACCCTTTCTTTGCCGACGCCCACTTTACAGGTATAGATTGGGATCAAGGTTCAGCCCACCCCGACTCTCCTACGCCAGTCTCGCGCAGTCGTCGGGAACCGTTCGTGCTGCCAACTTTCGACAATGATCCAGATGGCGACAAGGTCACAGGCACTGTCGGGAGAATGCCCGCCAAAGTAACAGACGTCCTGGAAGACGGATTCGAGGATATATACAACGCCTTCACCGGGCTCGCGGGTCGGGTCGGCATGCCGTTCCACCAAGTCGTGAATCGATTTATGAGACAGTTCGCGAAGACATGCGCAACGAACTTGTGGAACTCGTATCAGAGTTTCTATGCGGCCAACAGGGAACAAGAGCTTGCGCGACTCGAGAAGGATGATCTGATTAGTGGCACCCCCAGTACGTTCTTGACTGTGTTTACTGTGACTCTTGCAATGCTTATGGATCTTCGCTAGAGAATGCTATCACTCGCTGTTATGCGCTGTTCCGGCAAGCGTATCCAGACCGATGGGAACAGATTCTAGAAAAGTACAAAGACAGCGAGGCCCTCGACATGGGCGATCGAACAGTTGCCCAAAGGGAGGCGCTATTCCACAGGCTGGCGAAGCACCACACCCAGTCGGTGCGTACCCTGCGATAGGCGATATCATTCCCACTGACTGCGGCGTAGTTCGCAGGCATGGCTAAAGCCCACGGCTTTGAAGTCGCATTTCTTATGGCGGGAGGATCCGTTCATCAGGACGCCTCCCTCGGCGTCGTGTTCACGACCGCTGGCGCTGAAGAGGTGAGTGCTCTGTGACGGCTACACGTTTATTAGCCCTGATTTCTGTCAGTTTTTCTTGGAGCGCTGTCTCTTCGATGACAACGACATCCTTGCCCATTTCAAAACACACGTCTAGTAAGTTCATTGCAATTATTATGTACTTACCAGTGTTGTTTACATTCGCGTGTAGCAATAATCAGTCCCTCGCGAATGTGGCTGTAGCGCGGGAGGCTAAGACTGGCGTGCGTGCGGCCAAGGAGCCTGCTTCTTCAAAGGACGGGGAAGTCGCGGATGATATAGAGATTGTAGACGGGCCCGAGATGGATGATCACGCGCGCGTTCGAAGCGCATTTATCCAAGCGCTTGGTGGGTGTTTGTTCCGAATGCCGTTCAAGTTGGGATGATCTGACGTTCATGTTCGCACGCCAAAGCTAAACTGGGCTGTGAATGGGTGTCTCGAAAGCTGTTCCCATGGAAAAATTTGCCCAACAAGCTGGCCGGCAGCGGAATCGTGTGCTGCAATTTTCCGGATGCTGTTCCTTTTCCGGGGGAGGACCGTCAACGTTCCAAAACAGGGTCGAAGGGAGTATCCGAACTTTCTCTCGCAGAATGTTCCATCCTCATCGCCGCACTGAATCACCCCGACCTCAAAGAACGACTTCGGTTTGAACAAAGGCCTCACACTGAAGTTGGTTCGTAGCTTCGTGATTTAATTGAGGTTGAGTGCAACTGGCTTACAATTCCGCAGCTGATCTGCGTGGCCGTCGCTTGCCTGTAATAATCAGTGCTCCCCCTGAACCAGACTCCCGCAATGCTTTCGGTAAAAGGATGTTCGCAGATGGCACATTGGATTACAAGGGGCTGCCTCGCAAGACCGATCGTGCAGCTACACGCATCAAGAAAAAGAAGAAGGGCGTTCCAGCGGCGGCAGTGCAGGAACCCATCATTATTGATGACTCAGACGATAATCGCACACGTGGTAAGCAGAAGAGGAAGGGTGGTCGCGCTGTCAGCCCTTTGTCGATCTCGGACTCCGGTGATGCTCCGAAAGCGGCTCCCTCCGCACCCGCGAAAAGGAATCTGCCTGCCCGCAAGAGAGGTCGCACTCAGCCTCAAGATTACAAGGCGAAGAGTGAGGTTGACGACGAGGTAAAAGATGGCGTTAGCTCCGCTTCGGGGTCCGAGTTCGTACCGGAGAAGGAAGAGAAGAAGCCTGAAAATGGGGCTAGGAGTGAGGACGAGGATTCAATCGCTGAAGGGGATGACGAATCCGACGAGAAACGCACCGTGACTCCGACTTCGCGCAAGCGCAAGCGCAAGTCCAACGGACAGGGATCTGCTCGCGTTCCCAAAAAACGAACGTTCGTCGAGGTCCCTCGCATTGCGCAGGCTGCCGATAAGGGCAAGAAAAAGGTGGAGCCGAGACGGAAGAAGGGTATCGCCCGGGCACCATCCCCCGCGTCATCCGACGACGAGATTCTGATGGAGGTTAGTGCTGGGGTCAAAAAGGTGAAGCAACCTGGCGCGCCGCCTGGTGCATCTGCGGATTGAGTTGGCAAGTCGGTACCCTTAGATCTCGCTCCCCCTGCCGGTGAAGCCCCCCCTACCGCCGTTCCTGTTGCTATACCAGCCTCAGATGCCCCACTCGTCGTGCCACAGGGTCGCCCGAAGCCCCGTCTCGTCCCGAAGGACTCAAAGAAAGTAGACATGGAGACCGGCGCGGATGCCTTCAGTCGCCGGAAACCCGCCGAGGTAGCTGAGACTGCTGGATCGTTTGCAGTCAAAGCGCCGCAGTCGGCCCTTGCTACGACCATCGGGACTCCTGCCAACTTCAATGTCGAGATCTCGGGCAACAGCTCTGCCGGCGTCACTGCCAAGGCTGTCAGGGTTGACTCAACTGAGCAGCCTGCTCGGCAAGAGCAACGTGGCGATGGACGTGGATTAGACGCACCTGGGCTGGCTTTGCCCGTAGACGCTGCAGCCGGGTCCATTCCCTCCTCCCCTGCGCGCAACGTCTCTGATCTTAGGGCTGATGAAATGCCGGGTGTGGCGGATCTTGGTGAGAAACGGGCTAACCCTGTAGGGTCTGAGGTTTCTGGACCGGGCGAGCGTTTGCCGTTGCCACCACCACCTTGGTATGGTGCAGGGGCAGATCCTCGTTTACAGGCTTTTCCAGGCGCTTTTTACAACCCATTTACGCCATGGGGTATGTTTCCAAACGTCGACGGCAATCGTTTGCCCCAAGGTCCTCAGTTGCCTGCCGCGGACGTTCATGGTCGTGCTCCTACTCTTGGAGGGCAGCCATTCGATCTAGCTGCGGCGGCTGCGTACTTCTATCAAAACAACCCTTATGCGTTCAACCCGAACGCTTTGGCCCAGAACAATATGCCGGGTAATCCGCAAGCTATCCTGCGGGGTCAAGATAATACAGGATCGGGTGATGCGGGGAATAAATAGGTTCGTAGTGGTCAACGCGCTCGGAACCGGTTGTATGTAGTTTATATTGCTTATGTTGTCTGCGAGTAGCGTAGTTTGCGCTCGATCTCACCGGTTCAATACACTTCTTGTTCGTCATGAGGTGTTGGTGGATGGGGAAGACGTGAAACATATTGTATTGAGTAACAAAAGGCCGGGGTGTACTACGTATGTACGTCTGGGGGCGGGTCGCCGTCAGAATGAATGAAAAAAGAACCAAGGGAGGCGATGTAGGTACTACACGGCATCACGTGCTCATGCACAGGATTGGGGGGGGGGAGCGAGATTTGCTTTGGAGTGAGGCGGGGTTGGATGGAATGAATGGCGGGGGACGATCAGGTTCGCGAGCTGAGGACAGGTGCTCAGCGCAGAGAACAAGGTGGACGACCTGAGACACACCGAGTAAAACAAAGGCTAGACGAACAGCAGTGGCTGCATTGAGGGCGAAAAAAGCGAACGCGGAAGGGCCGGAAGGATGTGCTCAACACGGGTTCCAATGTCAGCGCAGAGAACGAGATGGACGACCTGAGACGCACCGAGTAAAACAAAGGCTAAGCGATGAGCAGTTGCTGTATTGAAGGTGACAAAACCGAACGCGGAAGCGCCGGAACGACGCGCTCGACACGGGTTCCGATGGTTGGTGGCATCGCCAGAGCGGTGGAGAGGATCGCGGGAGGCAGGGAAAGACCAACGGTTGCAGCAGATGGTTGGTGGCGGATGGTCGATAAGGTGGGAAAATACGGAACGGGAATTGGCAGTGAACCGCTGGAGATGGTAATACCTCGGAGGTTAATTTCGGCCCGACAAAAAACCCCACCTGATGGTCGTGAGAATCTCGGCTAAGCGGTGCCAAGGGTGCTTCAAAGCAGTCGCATCAATCTGAAATTGTAAACACTAAAGGTCAACAAAACGATACAATGTGAAGACGTGTGGAGGATACGTACACCCCCATCTCTGTTGAGGGAAAAGTAAGGGCCAATTTTGGTGGATGGTGCCTCAAGATCGAGCTGCGCGAGAAACTTGTAATGCCAGAGCTGGCCGCTCTTGTCCACCCAGAATTCAATCTTGTCATTGGCGAGCTGGCGCATAGGACGAGGGTTATTTGCGGCGGGAACCTCCAACGCAATTTTTTGGGGGTTGGTGCATTGGCACGTCGCACTGTGAGTGAGCGCAGCTTGCATGGGAGAGAGCGAGCCCTTAGTATCTGTGGACAGCTCGTCCTGTGAATCCGAGTCCTCGCCAGCGGAGAGGGGACTGTCATGACCGTCGATGAGCAGGGAGTCGTCCACAGTGGACCCACCTTCGCTGGCAGCAGTCGAAGCCAGTTCCGGGGCCTCAGAGCTTAACCCGTCGGTGATATGGGTAGTAGGCTGAATCTGAGAACGTGTACGCGGCATATGAACAAAACGGAGACTCGGGATGGCAAAAGACAATGGTGATGGAGGGATGTAAGGTGGAGATGACGAAAGACAATGGAGAAGGGTTGAAGCGGCGAGGAAGGCTCGCTTTATATGTCAAGTAAGAAATCACATGGTCAGGACCAGGACAAAGAGCACCTGGGGCCTGAAACTACTTCCGGAGCATTTGTGTCTGCCAGAACAAGTGAGCACACTGCAAAACAATGGCTCGACATCAGTATCAGGTACATTATGTCTGAGTCATCTTGTTTCTCACCAAAAGACACCATTCAGAGCGTTGTAGAAGGCAGTGGCTGTATGCCAGACACCAAAGACTGATGGCCGACATAATGAAAGTGCAGTTCAAGTTGCCTGCATACTGCGAAAACGCGACCTGAGTCAGGGCGCACAAAGTACAATGATCAAGAAATGACACTCACAGCCTGAGGCAGGCTGCCCGGGCCCTGTGGCGGAGATTTTGTTAGTAAAAATGCCAGCATTGCCAGGTTGGAAATCACAGCGGAATGCCACAGATGTTAATGATTTGGGCCGTTAGAGTCACGCTGTAATTACAAAGTAGAGCATCGTCGGAATTTCTGGATAAGGCCGGATAAGGTCGTGCACAAATTACTGACGTGACTGGTTGCTATTGGCATTCCGTCCGTCAATACTTGAGAACGAAACAGTCAACGAAAAATGATTTTAATTTAAGAATTCGTCGAGACTGTAAATGTAAAGGTTTGCCATGTTGCCACAAAACTCACGAAGATCTGTGCAATTATGAACAGGCCGATCAAATATAGGTGCTCCTTCGTTTTCACGACCGTCATACCGCCACAATTCATTATCCACGAGCAAACGCGCTTGATAATGGAAGTTTCCAAGGTAAATTATACCTTTCAATCTGTATGTGGCCTTTCCTCCTCGTACAGGCACTGAGACTAACAGGTTCGGTTTGACCAAACGCGACACTTGCGTTCCACATTCAAATGCAATGATGGGTGGTGGATCTGCTAGAAATATACGCGAATATGTTGTTCCTGGACACAGATCGTTCACATGAGGTATACTACTTGTCGCTTTCTCAATCTCATACTCAGTGTGTTCATACAGCCATCCATCAATCCACGATTGTATACTGTCATACGTACATAATGGTAGCTCGTTTCTTCGTGTGCCGACAGTTACAATAGTGTTAGGAAAGACAGCAGTCACCGGCAATGACTCATTGTCAATACATCCAGTTGGTCCTAGCGAGCTACTAGTACAAGAGACGACCGATTCCAGAGAACGCGACAATTGTGCAGGAAAGACACAATCTATTACATCAGCTGCAGAAGCACCCACTTGACCTTGCCTGATGAAACTGATCGGGTCTAGCGCTGAGAGAATATCCCGCATTTGATCTCTAAACGAGTCATAAAGATCTGGCGAGTACAACCTTGATTCATCGAATGAAATATACCGGAATGCATCAAGCAAGAATTTTGAAAGGTCGTTGGAATGACGCATCCAGCTTTCCTTTTGGATCGAAGTTCCATCACGGTAAGAATGTAATAAAACCATGAATACAGCATCATAACTACATGACCAATCTGTTGAAGACCAACGACATCCCGAACTAAGGGTATGACACCACTCAGGAGGCTCTTGCACAGGCATCTTCTGTGACACGGATATCGTAGATCCCGTCGTGATGGTATCACAATCTGGATTTGCAACTGAACTTGTAAAGGTTCGTTCCGTCATGATCCTTTTCACGCGTACCTGATCATAATCATGTGCATCATCTTCGAAGACCTCTCTGTGCCTCTTACTAGATGATTTGATACCGTCCTCAGGCTTCTCAACAAATTTGACTTTCACCTTATTTCTGATGGCCTTTTCTGCTTCCGGTTCTGGAACACTAATGATATCTCCAGTTGGTACTAACCCATGACGAACGTATGTATTGTGCTCTATTGCAGTAAGACGCTGATTTTCAACGAACAAGTCATAAGGTAAAGGTTTGTTGAGGTCCTGTATTTTTACGTTGCGTATCACGCATAGTCCTTCTCGAGTACGAGCACGAGATGCCGCCACATATGCAGCGAAGCCACCATCTGCAAGGTCCACTAGCACCTTTGGAAGTGTCTTGCCTTGTGCAGAATGACCAGTGACTGCAAATGCTGGTTGAATAGGGAGTTGGTGTCGAGTTATTTTGGACTTTCGCATTGTTCCGTCACGAGTCTGCTTCATGGTTGTCGTGAATGTCCAGGTCACAGGCAGAATTGGAAACCATTTTTTAGGTAACCCGGTCAATTCCACTTTGCTATCTGGAAACTCAACAATTGCACACGTTGCATGAATGAATCCTAAAGGGCAAGTGTCTGTATGTAACTTCCTTAGTATACCCTGAGAACCATTAGTGACTCCAAGTTCCGTTGAAATATTTCTGATGCGAAGAATCACAGGCATCCCTTCATACAACAATATGTGCCCAGGAAGTGGTTGAGAATTACGAATGACGGTAGTATCAAGCATCAATAACCTTTGACGTTCAGCCAAATCGAGCTCACGACCTGGAGTGGTACACTTATCCAATGCATGACACGTGAACAGCTGACCTTTCTTTGTAGGCTCAGACAGGGACCTGACTGCCATAGCTTTGAGATTGTTTAAAGCCTCACGTACTTTATTCGTTGGCACAATCGCAGCTGCCGTATGATTCTCTGAAATGCTCATGTTTATGCCACTATTGTCTGTCTCATCATTTTTAATGATTCGGGAGTTGAACAAGTCAACATCATCGTGGGTGCATTGACGGACCCGAAGCCGACGCACAGCATCACCATATGCAATGTCTGACTTCATTCGCTGTTGCTCATCCAAACAAACAACGGTGTCAACAGTCTTCCAAGCCATACGACCCAACCGTTTCTTGATCTCATTTTCCGTTTGACCGGAATAAGGTAATATAGGTGTGTAGAGAGCAGTACCACCCACAGGAGGAAACTGATAGAAATCTCCAGCAAATATTATTGAAATGCCACCAAACCACTCTTCGCGTCTTTCTTTTGCGAAACGGAACGCATGATCTATGTCTGCAAGAAGTTGTGATGATAACAATGACACTTCATCAATCAACACATCTGCAAACTTCATAAAGTCTACATAGTGATATGTAGTCTATATAGTGCTGTAGCGACCATAGGCTTCCCTGCAATGTGTAGTGCTACATAGTGGGGGATATACTATGTAGCCCTCTGTATTGCTACATAATTGCTCATTATTTACCTTGTGATACGTAGTGGTACTTCAAACTGGCTCCCGATCACTACAGGGTACCATGTAGCACTTTATAATGCTATATACACTTCACAATTTCACATGACATAAACCGTAACCTGGTCCGTAAGACCAAACGACACTAGCATTGGCTCACCATTCTACTACTAAACCATACTACTAAACCATACTATCTAATTGAACTGTCAAAGAGGTTCCCAGATGCAGTTTGGGCATCACGAAGGACATTCTTGAACACCGAGCTTGGCAATGCCTTCTTTTCCTCTCCAGCAGTGCTGACCCTCGAGACTCTAGCTTTGACACTGTAGATTGTTAGTCCATTTTGCCTGTCACTCAGACGAGTACTTACCATCCGTTGTCGTAGACATTCTGTAACAGCTTGTCAAACAGCATATACTCCCTTGTCTCCCTTTCGAATTCCTCGAGAGTTGCCATGTGGCTGTTGTAGATAGGGAGATAGTCATCTTCTGTGAAATTGATGCCTTGCGGAGCACCTTGAGCCCACTCGTCAATGGCACAATGGATCTGTTCAAGTTAGTCAACAATGAGTAACATACATATGTACACGGGTAGTAAAGAAGACATACCGCCGTCACTGTGAGGGCAAACCCCGCACGGGGAAATGGGTTGTAGTAACGTGCCCACTTGACTCCTTCGTCGGTCTTGCTTTTGAAAAAAACCTCATTGATGACACGCTGGATAGCTGGGTTCTCATAAGGGCCTCTGTGCTCATCAACCCTTGCTCCACGAGTCTTAGTAGTAGAAATGGAGTGAGCAACCGTGACCAGATACATCAACGTGACTAAATCACTTACACGGAATGTAAATGCCGCATCTGTCAGGAGCGTCTGGACTAGCTCTCTGTTCTTCTTGATGACTGCTGGGTCAGCACTGATTTCGAACCCATATCCACTTTCCACAGCCACTCGAGCTCTCGTCTTGATTGCTCCACGAAGGTGCGTGGCACGTTGACCAATCTAAACGAAGAGTCAGTTTGATTGCATTTGTCATGGGCCATACCTTACCAGAAATGACAACCTAGCCGTGAACGGAAAGTCGACTTTGTGGTGAGCACACGCCATGGCCCATGCACCTTTTGCCCATTCATTTTCCTGGTCCGGAGTGGGATAAGGGTTTTCAGTGAGTAACAGCGCACGATAGATCTCAATAGCAGTCGGGAGGACTTGGCGTTCAATCGGATCACAATCCACAGCTCGAGGACGTGGCTCCTTGCCCATGGTCTTGACACTCGTGGCACTCGGAGCACGAGCCTTGTCCTGGAAAGGCACGGTGGCCTTGATAGTGGACGAAGGCTCATCTGGCTCATCATCAATGTGTTGAACATCAATGCGGCGGAAAAGACGTTTCTTTGGTGGTACCGGGACAGCCTCGTCAGCTGAGTCGTCTTCCGCTGACTTGTCGAATGGTCTGGGGGTCAAGCTCGAGGACCGGGACAAGGCAACCGTATGAGGTGCCTCATCCATGGGTATATCTTCAAGTTCTTTCTCCGTAGCTTCACCATCATCACAATCGATGACTCTAATATGTATCAAATGTTAGTAGATATTCTCTGAAGGCAATACTACCTACCTGTGTGTGCGCTGGTGCTTGCGAGGCCTTTCATTAATAGACCTACCATCCGCCATATCCTCGTCGTCACTACTGTCATCAACTCTTTTGCGCACAATATCACTTTCGAGCCTTCGTTTAGCTGCTGCCGCTGCCAGTACCTCTAAGTGCTTGGTTGTTTCACTCGGCACCATCATGAAAGGCCGAGAACGCTTGAGGAAGTCACGGTTGCCTGCAGCGGGAGGAACTCCCCCCTTTCGTGCAACCAGCTGGCCCGCTAACAGGGTCTCAGTACGTCTCAGTGGATTCCCGATGGGCCTGGAAGAGAACTAGAGAAATGGTAGTATCAGTAATGAAAGAATCAAGTCACCGAAAGTGGGGCCCACAGCATTATCGGGCGCCAGTCGAATTGCAGCGCCTTCTTGGTTAGGCGTAAAGCTCTCGCGTTCGACGGTGACCTGGGATGCCTTGGTTACCTGGTCGCGCTTGAGTACCCGCTCCGTACGCCGCTTGGCCTTCTGAGTAGCAAGCTTCTGAGTTGCTAACCTCTCCTGCTCCCGCTCCTCTACATGTAGAGTTAATTAAAATATTAACGGTCGAACAAACAAACATTACCTAGCATCGCTTGGACCTTCTCGCTGGGGCGGGAAATGCGTCCGGAACGAGACGGATCATTGGAGGGCAAGGGGAGATCATCCAGAACTCTAGGCATTGTAGATGTAGGAATTAAGTATTGCAAACGGTGGGTCGAGAGCAATGTCAGCTCGGGGTGAAGCAGCAGAGTTTATATAGCTACCTTGGAACGCATCACGTGTCGAGCTCGTCTTTGTGGTCTGCCGAATAGTGTTGAGTTCATTGCACGTCCATGTGGTCAGAAAAAAAAAAGGCTTACGAGTTCACCATCGTCCCTTTTGCATTGCACGACCACATGGTTACATGGTGCTGCAAGCGAGGGTTGAGGTTCAAGAGTAGATTAATAAAATGCTTACCGAATCCATTGCCGGCCCTTTTGCATTGCACGTCCATATGATGGTGCTGCAAGCGAGGGTTGAGGTTCAAAACTAGGTTAGGGAGAATGTAAATGCTTACGAGTCCTGTCACCGTCCCTTTTTCATTGTATGTCCATATGGTGGGGAGCAACCGGTTCCGGGTATTATTCTGGAGCCGATGGAGAAAACCTGGGAAGGCATCATCATGCTTCATCTTACCAAGTCGTTTGGCTGTCATTTCCCTTCTTTCGTGATGCCACCGGCCAGACATTCCTGCAATCACTGTACCCTGACTTTTCCGACTGCCAGTGGGGTGCGACGGCATGTTGCACATTCTGCCTCTTGTCGAGCTCATCGGGAGGCCCAATTGTTGCAACCCACAACTGCGGCAGCGGCAGCAGCACTTTTCCATGGAGCACGGCAGGAACCTGGTGACAATGGGTACGAAGACAACTTACCACCTTACGAAGCGATGGATCTGAATGGTGACATGCCACAAGAGGGGGGCGGAGATGATGAGGTGCAAGAGGAGGAAGGAGACGGGAGAGATGGGAACGCAGCACAAAACAACGAGGTAATAAACCGATATGCCCAGATGTTTGATGAAAAGCGTGCAGCCGATATCCTCGGCACTGCACCGACCAGCTTTGAGGAAATGAGGGCCATGCGGGAAGCAGCTGGGATAGGGGATTACGCACCATTCGCAGATAAGGACGAATGGGAGTTGGCGGAATGGCTCGTCAATAATGTGAACCAACGGGCCACAGACGAATTCTTAAAGCTCTCAATTGTAAGTAAAAACAAACCATCACTTAGGTGGTAGCAAACTTATTGTATTGTGACACAGACGAGGACGAGGACTCAACCAACATTTCAAAACAAGAACGCATATCTGAAACTTGTAGATCAGTTGCCAATTGGGCCGGAATGGAGCTGTGAGCTCATTCGAGCTCAAGAAGACCCCGAGGAACTTGAAGCGCACGGTGAACCCAAAAACCAGGCCGAGGAACTTGAGCTTTGGCTTCGAGATCCCGTAGCCTGCATTCAGGAGCTAATTGGCAATCCAGCTTTCAACGGTGAAATAGCATACGCTCCAGAGAAAGTGTACACGGACGCAGAGGGAAGGACTCGGCAGTATGACGAGATGTGGACGGGCGACTGGTGGTGGGAAATGCAAGTAAGTTTGGCACAACTCACGAAAGAAATGGATTGCAACCATACCTGACCAATGAACGACAGGGCCGTTTGCCCGAGGGTGCTACGATAGCCCCAGTCATCCTTGCATCAGACAAGACTCAATTGTCACGTTTCAAGGGCGACAAGAATGCGTGGCCCGTGTACCTGAGCATAGGGAATATTTCAAAACAAGTCCGCCGGCAGCCTTCTCGACATGCCTCCATCTTGCTGGGGTACTTACCTGCGTCGAAACTGGAACTGTTTGATGACAGCTCCGTAGCGGGTCAACGACTCTTCCATTTTTGCATGAAGAAAATGCTTGAACCGCTGGTGGCCGCAGGTGAAAATGGTGTGGACATGGTCTGTGCTGATGGGCGGGTTCGGCGTATCTTTCCAATATTGGCGGCTTACATCGGAGACCACCCGGAGCAGTGTCTGGTCGCGTGTTGCGCTCAGAATAGGTGCCCCAAGTGCCTTGTGCGTGCGGACGAGAGAGAAGTCAACCGGGAATTTCCGCCTCGCAATCAACAACAAACAATTCACACGCTCCACGCGCAAGCCTCTGGTCTTTACCCTCCCGAGTTCATCGCTGACGGGCTTCATCCCGTCTTCGCCCCCTTCTGGGCGGACCTCCCTCACTCCGATATCTTCCTGGCCATTACCTCTGACATATTACATCAACTCCATCAAGGCGTCTTCAAGGACCATCTCAAAAAATGGTGTTGCGCCATCGCCAGCAAGAAGGATCTTGACACCCGGTTTCAAGCCATGCCAGTACATTCTGGCCTCCGTCATTTCACAGAGGGGATTTCTAAAATTAAACAGTGGACTGGAAGTGATCACAAACAGCTTCAGTCAGTATTCATTGGTGGACTCGTCGGCTCAACCCCATCCGACGTTATCAAGGCAGCACGACATCTTCTCGATTTCATCTACTTTGCGCGATACCAGATTCAAACGGATGACACCCTGTTTGCCCTCCAGGGAGCGCTTGATGATTTCCATGCGGAGAAGGACATTTTCATCGAGCACAATTGCCGCGAGCATTTCAATATCCCTAAGCTCCATTCGCTGACGCACTACGTAGCAACCATCAAGGCGTTGGGGAGCCTAGATGGTCTCAATACAGAGAACTCGGAGCGGCTCCACATTGATTATGCCAAAAAGGCATACGCTGCGAGTAATCGCAAAGACTATACCATCCAGATGACAAGATGGTTACAGCGTCAAGAAGCCTTTATTCGTTTCAAGTCGTTTCTTGCATGGCGTACTAGGGATGGTCCAGACATCCCTCAACCTCGTTCTTTGACCTTCCCTCCTGGTACACGGTATCTCATTTCTCACCGACCTCCTTTCTCCCAGAAACCGCTACGCTATCTTGAACAGCACCACGGTGCTATTGGGTTCATCAACACTCTTCAAGCCTTCCTCACCACATTGCCACCCAATCATGGTCAGCAATTCTACCCTCCCAACCAACATGATCGCTTCGACTGCTTTAAAACCGTAACATTGGCTTTGCCCGACTGTAGACACATGCCGAGCAAAAACTATGCTAGAGTTCATGCGTATCCCACCCGCTCGAACGGACCTCGCAAACGGGCCACCCCGGCAAGGTTCGACATGGTCCTCGTTCGGGTTCAGGAAGACAATGAATTACTCCGTCGTGGCGGATTTCATGGTACGTACACTAGATGTACACGTGAACAGCTGATAACTGATTTTCTAGGACTACGAGTGGCCCAGGTTCGGGTCATTTTTAGATTGCCACCTCACCTAGGCAATTATCCTAAACCACTGGCCTATATCCATTGGTTCAACTCGTTGCGCCAGTTGGACACCACGGTTAAAATGTTCCGTGTCAGCCGTTCAACCCGCCAACATCAGCCAAATGCCGCCGTCATTCCTGTCGATCGCTTGGTTCAAACGTGTCATCTAATACCAAAGTTCCCGAGCGGTGCCATTCATCCACGTTGGATTCAAGGCCATTCGTTGGCGGAAGCTGACTCTTTCTACCTAAACAGATATCTGGATTTTCGTCTGTTCGATCAGTACAGGGAACACGTATTGTAACTGCAATCAAGCAACAGGGCGGGCGGGCGGGCGGGCGGGCGGGCACTGGGTACGTTCTCATCCCATATAGTAGTACTCACCTTGACCGCAAGTCATTTGATTTAAGGCCTCCCTCGACACCAAGATCGAGTGCACAGTGCACTTTTGTGTTCGTCTCCGTACCCAGATCAAGTGCGCTGTCGACGTGTCTGTGGCGGCGTCTCTCCTTGCCCGTCACTCCTCCCGTCACCCGTGTACAAAGTAGGCCTCTTATGTATACTCACCTTAATCACACATTGCTCACCACTTATTTAAGGACTTATCTGGTACCTATAAGCCACGGTTTGTAGTTGCTACAAGGCCATAGATAAATCATGATAGTATGTAGAGCTGTGTGATGTAAATGTAAGACTCATTAGTTCGAGAACGGACATCGTGACATGTTCATATGTTACACTCGGACTCGGAGTCACTACACAACCAATGTAGAGCTGCGTCATATGAAATGTATTATGCAACGGCTACGTAGTATGGAGTATGTACATAAAAGGTACACAGCGGCTATGTAGTACTACACATGGTATGGTTACTATGGAAAAGGGTCCCTTACTACAGTGGGAAAACACAGTTTCCTGATGCACATATGCCACATTTTTCCATTCTTCACGAAGTTGTGTACGATTCTTTACGTCTACGACAACACTTAGGTCTTCTTTGCTGTCACCAGGTTTCCGATTCCCTTTGCCTTTGTTATTGGGTTTTATTTGTATTCCCAACCCTTTGTGAATTGTCATCCCATCTATCAATGAGGCTGCAGAGCCCGTCGGCGCAAGAAATCTCATCATGTGATCGCATCTGTAGTGACGCATGACTTCCCTAACTGCACCCACCACGTGTGTCTTTCCTGTTCCCCCAGGTCCTGATAGGAGCATGAGTAATTGGTTGGTAGATTCCCCCTCAGCGTGAGATTGAACCATGTGATTATCGATAAAATGTTTACAAATGATTCTGAATGCATCCCATTGCTTCGAGTTCAAATTCTTCCTTTGACCGACATCTTCTGCTATATCAAACGGACTACTAGAGGAATGGACAGGTTTGATGTTCGGCGGACAAATAAGAGCTCTACAAGATTTAGTTTCTTGACAACCATCCCGGCTAATATTTGCATTTCTAGGGTTCAAGTTTCTATCGCCAGTTTGAGTATCTCTCACATTGACCGACTTGTCACATGTCAGAGTTTGACTTTCCGGATTCAAAGCATTCCGTCTATTCCTCACAATCACTTCTTCCTTGAGTTTTATTTCGTCCTTCCACTTTTTGAGGATTTTGGCAGATATTGCAAGGTTAGTCACCGAGTCCCCGTTTTCTTCGCTCACAGTATCCAATGGCACCCCGGCAGGCTGATTGCTACACCTAGGCATTCCGAGTGCATCATGTTTTGGTGTCACACTACATTCAGTGCTCATCCAGCCAGACCGTTCAATTAATCGCACGATCTGTTGAGCTCGAAAGTCAAGTTCGGCCTTGGTCCTTTCAGAAGTGAATGATACGTCAACTAAGTCGTCATCATCGACATCATCGTGACGCAAGAATGAGGAATGTTGCTTCTCCATTTTCTGAGACTGCTTTCGAAGCCGTTCAGCATCACGTTCATCCTCACATTCATGAACAGCTTCCCAGTTATCCATTATCCTTCTGCTTTGTACTGAAAAAACATACGTATTGTAAGCACTTTCAAATGTTTCATCGTGATTGATGAGAGGATTGTCACAACTGAATGGCTTGAAGTGTGCCAGAGTGAAAGTCGACCATGCTGACAGGTTTGATGATCTTGGAATCGACATTCCAACTATGCGAGGGATAAGCTCATGTTTTCCATCACCCCGATCAACATTCCAATGTTCGAGCAGTTCATGAGAATGAGTAAATGGATGACCATTCTTTAGGGGATACCGACGTAAAACACCCAAACGTGTTTCATACGTATTTTTTATGTTTTTGCTGTAGCTCTTCCTCTCTAGACGAACCATCTGACAGAAATCAAAGAAGCACATATCAGAGAGAGCGTCATCACGATAGAAATAATTGGTGACCTGATTTGACTCAACTAACTTTCCATCGTTGTCAGTTTCTATCCTGATGTGAGGGTGTTCCAACTCAGTGGACTCCGAGTCGTCTTCTATTGCTAAGGTATGGTCATTACCCAATAAGCCAGCATCTTGTGTCTTGTTCACTTCAGTCACTGGCAGATATTGTTTTTTCACAACGGATACCAATATAGCACTCATCATTGCGACAGTTTTATGGGACGAAACACTATCGTCGTATCCCTGTATGTACCTCACTGCCTGTTGAGCGTGAATTTGTTGCTGACGATTGAACTGAGTCAGACATTTATGAAGCAGCATCTTTGCATTGTCCACAGAAGATCCAGATAAAGCAGACGGCATACGAGCCACTGCCCGCGACATCAATGTCAACATCTCATACGTCTTGAGACCCATTTTAGTTATGTAGTCAGAAATGTAGAACATGGCTGCTTTTGCACTTTTGCCAGATAAGATACATTTGATGTCGTGATTATGACGACAGAAGACAAGAATATAAGGGTTGAAATTGTTGATTGTCCCATCTCGGCACATCAACACGATCGAGTTACTGTCAGGATCAAAATATGAAGCATCTATAACCTCATGCGGGAACAAAAATCGACATCGATCATCATTCCCATACTTATGACAGACTGGTCTGCATTGATGTCTTTGTAGAACTTCTCCGCATTTCTTGATTTCCGTCACCACAACAGAGTTCCATTCTTCCATGATCCTCACAACATCATCCGAACTCGATGATTCAATGATATCTGGAGGATTAGGAGGTCTTTCAACGCGTGGTTCAAACTTAGGATCAACAGCTACATCAATGTCAGGCAGATGATGGTGTATGATGTCCTCGAAAAACGAAAAGAAACGAGCCTTGTATGTTTCATCTTGCATTTTTTCATGTACTTGTGCAGGATTCGAACCACCCTTGAGCCACAATAAAAAATGACCGTGTAAACACCCTCTCTCTGTAAACTCTGTTGTACCGTAAAAAGCTCGCAGATGCCCAAAAAGACCTCCCTTTGTGGTTGAGCACTGGCCTTTATAATCCCATCCCAGCAAGTGTTCGAAACATGTTCGGACCGAGAATTCAAAGAAGTCTGCAGCAGCGACCGGATCTTGGGCCAGTCGTATAGCACGTTGTCGTGAGTCCACTATTCGAGGGAAGCGTTCAGATAGATCAACAGTCGTGTCTCCAAAAATAACCTGAAAGATGGGACTATGAACAGGAGATGGATTGAAGGTAAAAAACAAATGGGGCAAACCGAAATAACCAAAATAATTCCGGATTTCATTTCGAATGTGTATCTTAGAGGTCTCCGAGCCAGGAATTCTGGCAGAAATTGTTCTTACGCGTTGGAGCAACATCATGGTATTCTTTTCTTCTTCGCTAAGTCCATTTGTGTAGGATTCGCTTTCGAGACGTTTAGCAAGACTCTCCAAAGTAGCAGGTGAGACCTGCGTCAGTTTTCGTGCAATCTGGTCGAAGTGTGACTGCTTACAAGAGAAATAAGTATGCAAATGAGCTTGTCGACGCTGAATAATATTGAGAACAACAAAAATGAACGAATGATGGTACCTGAAAGCTCTGTCAGCCAATTGCAGACAATAACTCGCTTGAAGTTGAAGTGAGAGAGCAACAGGACGATCAGGATCTTCAAAACCACCTACACCAAATGGATATAAGGTAGGAAACATTCCGAGCATCAGGTGAGGATTATTGTATTCATTAATAGCCTGAGAGCCTCGATAGACAACTAGATCGGGTATAGAGCTCGATCCATCAACTGTAGACACCTGTGTAGACTGACTCTTTCCAATCAGATTGCGCAAGGCTGATGCAGTAAATGTACGACCGCTTATTTTGTCGCAATCCGGATCTGAAACACCCATCCGTTCAATCATTGGCTCAGGGACTGAACGTGAACAAGCACTGTTAGACGCCACACTACTATCAGTCCTGTCTGTCACATTGTTCTGACTCTCATCATATAGTAAGGCAGCCGGATGATTTTCAAAACCTGCCGTTTCATCTTCAAATGCGGTCTTGACATCAGTCGCAGTGTCATAGATGATTCGCTCGTCGATCCCTGGAAGTACATCATCTTCTGGGTACATTTGTACAACATTAGGATCGAGTAAAATGTCAGCATACAACCGGTGATGATCACGAAGCCAAATCAAAAATGCCCATACCTTGGCCTTCCGTACTCTAAACATTGGACCAAAAAATTTAGGATCGATCTTGTTTGGTCCAATAAAAACGACCGTAAGGATACCGTTGATATCAGCGGGCGTGCGAGGTAAAACCTTGGCAGTGGAAATGACGTTCATATCATGAGCGCATGTATTGCCATGTAACAATCTAGGCTGTGAAGGATCAGCAGAATTAAAGAGACGAGTAATGTGAGCAGTGGTAGAATATATAGCACATATTTTTTCTTCCACCCAAGTGAGATCTGAAAATTCCTCAGGAAGCTGTCCTCGATACAAATTATTAGCGAGGGCATGCCGCGGCATTTTTTCTTTGATGAGAGCTGAACGACACGACGAGCAAACCTGGATGATACCCGATTGCATTGAATCGTCTACTACTCCTTTAGAATCCAGCATCAAACCGTTAAGACGGGGACACTCGAATGTAAAGGTGTCACTACCACCCATGACATACTTAGTGTCGTCAAAGTGAAGGACTTCTAGAGACAACTCAGAACTTTGTGAAAACACGTCCATTTGAGTGATTTGTGACCGACACCGTGCACATACAGCACACACTTTTTCTTCTTTCCATTGAGATCCCAAACAATACTCTCGGAGGCATTCGAGAACGGTATCCTTAGGCACCAAACTCGGCCACTCATTGTGTAAACTCACATCTTCTTGCTGTTTTGCCATTACAGCCTGGATCTTTTCCTCCCGTCGAAGTCGTTTTATCTGGACCAATGAGGTTTCCTTTGGGGTCGTCAACACTTGAAGTAAGTCATTGCCATATTCGAACTTTAAGATCGAGTATACAGCATCTTCGCGACACAAACCACGCCAGTCACAACATGGCAAACATGTTAGAAGGATAACACTCAGATGACCATATCCAATGGAGGCAAGGAAACGCGTTCTACGAATGATATGCTCCATAAGACTGCGAACACGACCAAGATGGGATCGAGCACGGGGAATAGGACTACCTGTGTGCCGAATACGATCCATAACATCATTCACACATTTACTAGTGAGTCTTTTAAGACGGCATACGAGGACTTCAGGAGACAACGACAACCAATCCATACAAACACGTACATGACTGTCCACCAATTCCGACGAAACCATAGTCAAAGGCATTTGAAAAACGATCCCAATTTCGCATCCGAACACTTTCTGCAAATGCATAGCAATTACAGCAGAAGGATGTTGTTCAACAGAAAGAGGGAAGTCGATAACCTTCATCCTGCTGACCACGTCCACGGGACCTAATTTCAGAATTTCAGAACGTAACGAAGAAAGATGCTGAAGGAGAGCTCCAACGAAGCCTTCCTTGTTACGTGACGACAGAATGGAAGTTATACCAGCACATTTGACACTTCGTACAAGTTCGTCCCGCGAAAACAATTGCAATCTGGACTTGTAAACCTCGTCTGAGAGGAACAGCCATGCAGGAAGTTCAGACACTTCCCTACTCAGATATGTCTCGAATGAAGCGTATTCCGACAACCGCATCTTGAGCAAATCAATCAGATGACAATGAACATAAGTTGACGACTCAAAAAACTGGGGCGAACAAGCAAAGTCAGCTTCACCAACCGACACAAATATGACGATACCGTTGTATGACACAATCCCATCGAATTGATATGCACAGCGCAGACAACAGTGACAATGTTCACGTAGAGCATCAGACAACCAGCTGCAAAAAGCAGACGCCGTTTCGAAATACGATTTGTGAAACATTGGATAATATAGTGGATCATAGAAAACAGGATAATCGGCAATCAAATGCGGGATTTCGAATGGAGGACAATCCATCTCATCAATCACTCGTGACCGGCGACACGGTGATTTGTTGACAAACCTAGAGAACGCAAAAATAATTAAGCCCTCATCAGCGCTCTGACACAAAGCTCAACTTACATTGAACTGACGAAGTTCAAGCGCACAGTGGAAGGGAGATTGTGAAGAAAACAAAAGAGATAACGACAATACATCGACAGCTGACCAACAGTACCAAATAAATAACATAATCTTCTCACATGATCGTGGGATGTGCCTGCAATTCTGTTGTCAGGTGCCTGATTTTTTGTCTTCGACAAAACCCTCCTTCCCACTTCGTGGGAGTCGGGGACAAAAGGTACGCATCCTCCTTTTCTGACATCCCGTCCAGTGACGCAGATTCGTATATATTAGATGCCCTTGGTTGGGTGTGTTGCTTCATTCCCCCCTGATCTGTTTCATTGATCGTTTATTTCACCCACTCAAGCTTTGGCCTCTGGAAGGTAGGTTAGCTCCCACGCAAAGATTGATTTCGCGCTAAATTCCTTGACACAGATCCCCAAATCTACTTGCGCAAACGTGTGTTCTCATACTCTAGAGTGGTGCCACAGTGCCTGATGTTCAATCAAGACGGTTTACCATGCCATCAAGGCCGGATATCGCCTTCTCGACGGCGCGGGAGACTACGGGAACGAAAAAGAAGCGGGAGAGGGTGTACGCCGGGCAATCGCGGATGGTCTCGTAAAACGTGAAGATATTTGTGAGTTGTGCGTGAAAATGCATCGGACCGTGCTGATTTCGCCCTTGTAGTCATTACTTCCAAGGCGAGATCGTAAAACTCAATCGATATGCACACCTGGACTGACCGCAAGGCAACAGCTCTGGAACACCTTCCATGCCCATGACCATGTAAGACAAGATTTGCTGTGGAGTGATCGCCTCTTAAATAGAGTGACAGGTGAAACAACTTGCCAAGTACCAACTTGATCTTTGGGGTATTGATTATTTCGACCTCTTCCTGATTCATTTCCCTGTATCCTTGAAATACGTCGATCCTAGCCACCGTTACCCCCCTGAGTGGTGGGGTGATGATGGCAAAGTGCACCTCCGTGGGTATTATATTTGTCTTCCCTTCTTTCTGCATTCGAGTTTATAACGCAAAACAGAGAATACACCCTTGTCAGAGACTTGGAAAGCTATGGAGGAACTTGTTGACGAAAAATTGGTCAAGAACATTGGTCTGAGGTACGCGATTGGCTTTGGACGGTGCATATCTCACTCCCGTATAGTAACTGTCAGGGATCTCTCATCCTTGATGTGCTCCGATATGCCAAATATGAGCCGCAGGTGCTTCAGGTTGAGCTGCACCCCTACTTGTCCCAGGAAGCTCTCGTTAGCCTCTGCAAGACCCTTGGAATTGTTGTGACAGCATACTCTTCCTTTGGCCCTCAAAGCTATCTCGAGCTTGGTATGGCCAAGGACTCGTCTTCTTTGCTTCAGCACAACCTTGTCGCGAATATTGCCGCGACACACAAGAAAAGTGTGTTGCCTCATATCTTTCATTTGTTACCCCTTGATTTCATGTCGTGTTGCACAGCGACTGCGCAGGTCCTGCTGCGATGGGCGACTCAGCGCGGCATCGCTGTCATTCCGAAGAGTAACCACCTCGACAGACTAGTTGCTAACCTGCAGTGCCACGTCTTTGACCTTTCGGATGCTGAAATTGCCAGCATCAGCGCTCTGAACATCAACTACAGGGTGAGTACGGATTTCTGGTTCCTATGTCGCACATGGCAGAAGTTCTTGCGTAGCTCAACAACCCGGCGGATATCGACTCTCGATTGGCTATTTTCGCTTGAATGGTCTGAGAAGTACGAGAAATATTGCGTGTACTGTACATACGAAGATTCTAGGGGCATCGAAATCGTTCTAGACTGATTGAATGAGCGCAGCTGCCGCAGGCGCGGACCTGAGTCACTGGGTCACTGGATGGCACCGGCGCAGCAGATCGGAGTTTGAAACGAGCAATTAGATTAACTTTAAGTTCGAGCTTGGTTGCCTTAGGCGGCGCTCCTCTTTCCCGCCCCATCACATTCAACCTGCAAGTATGACTGTCCTCTTCAAACTAACAAAGCCAAATGGCTTAACTCGCCGCATTACCTTTGCGACGCACCCAACGTGGTCCACTCTCTCCGCCAAAATCTCAGCTTTGTACGATATCGCGATCGAGAACGTCGGCGCATCCTACATCGACTCTGACGGCGATAACGTGACTCTTAGTTCCAATGACGAACTCCAGGACTTCTACACGGCGATCTTCGTCGCTGACAACAACGCCATCAAGCTCGCCGTTCATGATCTCAGTAGCCTTCGGGCACCTAACACAGCATCTCTCTCGGTCCCTAGCGCTACGCCCCAGCAGTCCCACTTCCGGAACACATTTGGAGGTCACGAAGCATTTCCCCTCGTATTCGAGGGAGAGGACGAGTGGCAGCGTTTGCCTGGCAATCTAGGAAGTCTTTTCCTCTCAAGGGATGCCCCTGAAAGCCCTCATGCCTTCGTCGAGGTTCTGGAGAGTGACGTCAGCCTTTCCATGTCCGAAGCAGCAGATTCTGGAGGTGGTGACACGTCCTGCTCCGACCTCACTTCCACCCCAACAGCGTTCCAGAACAAGAACAAAGGCAAAGAACGCGCACCCACAGTGGAAGACGACGTCTCGTCTGTCGACTCTGTCATCGGCAACGAGGCGCCTGCTAAGCCGCCCGTACACGTTTTTGATATGAGCTTGGAGGATATGTTTGGGCGCTCCCCTAGATCCGTTGTCCAGCTTTCGCGGAGCAGGACTAGTTCTCCAGCTCGCGTTGTATTCGAACACACCCCTAGATCCACCGTCCAGCTTCCACGAAGCGGGACTACTACTCCAGCCCAGGCGCAGAGCACTCCGGTGATCCCTGTGCAGCCTCTGGAAGCTGATGTATCCACTGCCACCACAGAGCAGAAGGCCGAGGTTCTCGATGACGATCCACCCCTTCCATCCCTGGATTTACCAGGTCATGTTTCTCCTTCTCTTACACAAGATGTCGCCACGCTCTTGACTACCATTTCCACCGTCATCTCTACTCATCCGGAGTTGTCCGAACATCTCCGCAGCATTATCGTTAATGCCACAAATGGCACTTATTGGAATGCTCATCGCGACACGATTTCTCGTGCCGCAGAGCATCTCCACAGAACCGCCTTACAGGAGACGAATAGGAATTTCGAGGAGCTTCGCCATGCTACCGAGCAGGAGGCCGGTGCAAGGGTTACGGAAGCGCTTGGAAGCATTTTCCGCACGGTCGGCGACTTCGTTCAGGTTGGCCAGGCAAACAATGGTTCGCAGGCATCCAGAAATCCTCCTCAAGTTTTCCCCGATCCACCAACATCTAACATACCAAGACCGCCTCTTAATGTCGTATCGACCCCTCCTAGGTTCCCTCACCCGCCACCTCATCCACGTCGTAACCATCACTCATGGTTCAGCCAACCGCCTTTTGCTCATCCGAGCGGCCCGTTTTGGGGTGAGTTAGCGCATATGCATCCACCTCCACGCCTTCCGCCGCCCCCACCTCCCCCACCGCCGCCTCATTTCCCGCTTCCACGCTGGCCCCAACCCCCTCCTGCTCGCTTCTGGGGTCGCACCTCTGAACGCCCACCCTCCGCTGTAAGCAGCCACGATGCGAGGGCTGCGGCGAGACAGATCCTTGCAACGGCCACTGAAGCTCGAGCACGTGCAGCCGAAGAACGTGCCCAAACCGCCGCTGTTCAGCCAACTCCAGAGGCTACACCCGAAGAGCTTCGTGCTGAAGTCGAGCAGGCGAAGGCAGACTACAAGGCACGCAAAGAAAGGTACCGTCAAGCCAAGGCCATTAGAAAGATGGCAGAGCGCCGTGAGCCTGAGTCTGCGACGGAGAGGTTAGCTGCAGCATTTTCCCTCGGTTTCAATTTATTCGTTCTAACCAGTCGCAGTCTCTCTAGACAGACTTCTGATAATCCGACACAAGTTATGTCGGATAACAAAGGCTCCCCCGTCGTCCCTAGTCCGACTCTGGTACCCAAGGCTGCCGAATCTACAGCTGTTGCATCGGAAGTCCATATTGTCAGTAACGCGCGTGGACCATACCCCCAGCTTGAGATGTTTAGCGTCCCTAAGCGTAGTCACACAGTGGGTCACATGCCCCGTGGACACGTTCAGGAGAACAAGGAGACCCGTCCGTTCAATCGAATCATGAGGAAGTTATCAGACGTACGCGTTGCCTTTTCGTAATTATGCTTTGACCGATCTTTATCATTGCAGATGGGCTTCACCGAAGGTGCTTACCCCAGTTTGAACGGCAAGGTAATGGATGAACTACTCTCGCATCCACCCGTTTCCAAAGACACAGAGGATGATATTGTCACCAACTTGATTGAAGAACTTGTTTCCGGCGGCGGTGCGAACGCAGGCGGATCTGCAGGAATCCCGGGGGCTTGGCATTAAAAGATATTGTTTGTATTTTTGAAGACTGTTCTTGCTACTTGTACGATATGATGAGGCGTAACTTATGAGTTGTATTTCCATACAGTTGAATCGGTTACTATGCAATGAGGTATCATGCGACAAAACGACGCAATGAACAAGTTACGAAAAGAACTGCAACGATATTAACAACTTAGAGCCAGAATTGAAACCGCACATGAATCAAACCCACTCACCATCCAGAATCCAGATGGCAAACCGGTACTACGAGTAGTGCAGATAGGTGACTCCACAATTGAATTGCTTAGTAAAGATCGAGCAAAGTGAGTAGTAATCCTCGGATTTGTCGGTGCTAAACCACTCCCTCATAAATTGCCAGGGGTGAGTCGTTTCTACCTCAAACTGTAGACCAATTTCTGACTTTTCTGTTGCCTAGGCCTGTACGCCACGAAGGAACAGCGCACGATAGTAGCCTCCATGGCTTCTTCGATTAGTCATGAGACCGTTTCGGAAACGAGGCTGATCGATGATCGTCGAACCCGTTCCATTCATCAATGCGCTACTACCGAATACGAGTATCTTTTATGACTTGGAAGATGACTCTGTACGTTGAAACTTACTTTTTAATCTAAAAACTAATTTATCAACCTACAGGTTACCGTTAGTGGTTTCGTTGGATATGTTCAACGACTAAGGCCGGACATCAGCGCAGCCACTCCGATTTCGTCCCTCACCAACAAACCCAGCACGGAAAAAGAAGTTGTTGACCTCCTGAAGTGGCTCGCCTGGATGGCAGAACGGTATGGCGGCGCAAAAATGGAAGTTCGAAAGAGACGATGGGATTCCAGGGCTTGCACGAAGTCGTTGCCTGGTTTCGATGCTTACCGTCGACCGGACATAGTCGTGCTAGCGGATTGGATGCAAGAAGTATTCGCACAATCATTGAACTGAAGTCAGGAAGCAGCGATACTCAATCGTCAATTCATCAACTTTGTGCCTCACGCGCGTCGGACATATTTCGAGTTCAAGCTACCCGGCTATTCGTCCTCGTTTCCGTACTCCACAAGAATAATCTTCATGTCGCATTCTTCGATCGAGGCGGGTCCATCATTTCAAAACCTCTCGACTTCACCTCCATGCAAGGTTGGGAATCCTTCGTTCGACTCATCCTCGGCTTTTCATATGCCACACTCTCGCATCTCGGATATGACCATAACTTCAGTGGGCCATTAGCTCAATATCTCACCCCACCGAACTTGAACATCGGTTCAATGGAAATCCGGTTCATACCATTTATAGCCGATGTGATGTACGGCCGAGGAACGGTTGCAAGCCTAAGGAATCCAACGATGAGCTCTCCAGCCTGATCCACACCATAACCCATGACTCTCACCATGATCTGGAGTCTTTTTTTTACTGCTTTATTTTTCTCATGCTGCTCTATCGACGGCCCCACCAAACCCGCCAGAAGGAGGCAGACGATCCGGATCACAAGATCCCTCGTACTCTAGCTCACCTCTTAGGTGCTGCCAACCAGGAGCCTCTCAAACCATTCGAGAAATTCCTAGCTTTTGGGACGCATGCTGGACTTCTCTTCCGCATGCAGTGGGAACTTCCAAAATACTTTCAACCGTTGGGCCCTATGCTCGAAGAGTTGAGGCTGGCGATCTTTGGTGATGACCATAATGATGAAATGATCAATTTTCTCTGCCACTCCCCTCGCATCACCCACAAAAGGTTTCGAGACATTCTTGGAAGCTGGATGAAGCACCTAAAGACTGTTCCTACCTACCTGTCAAAGCTGACGGGACCTAGACTGCGGCTCCAGACAGCCAGCTTCCACTGCGGAACAATACGGACTTCGATGTGTGTACCGGCCTAGCGCCTGGCATTAACTCCGTCTCGACTTCGTGTTGGCCACGAGTCCCACAGCCGCAACCACTAAAGGAAGTGGGGCACTCGCAACAAGTCACGCAAAACATCTCATAAATTAGCGAAAACGAAGTTACATCACATTGCTCTTAAGCGCCGGGTCTTGTTGACAACAAAGGAGATGAATGTGTGGAAAGGGCGTATGGAACAGATTGTGGCCCTCAAGCCGACTGCGTACCAGATGGAAGTTGATCCGTGTGTACAACCCGAATGTTGAAGCAGAATGATTGTGGACACTATCTACGTAACATGTCCTTGTCGCTCAGCCCTCAGCGCTTAGCCCCTATGATACATTAAGCCACTTGCTTGCTGTTTAGTTGATGGTGCGCAAACGACAACCGCCGCCCGTCATCGTCGCAGCAAGCAATGGAAAATTGCTAGCGGCAGCGATCGTCGTTGTCGTGGCGTAAGTCGAGCAGGCATGGGCTGAAGCAGACGACGCACCGTGACTCACGAAAATGTTCTCTAACAGCAACGATCGTCGTTGTGTCCTCGTCTTGAATGTGTAGGTTGTGAGAATAATGCGACATGGTACGACAGCTTGTTGTTGCGAGGACAAAGCAAGTATGCCCGTGACGAATCAGACTTCAACAAAGCGGGTCACCACTCAGCCGCTCCTTTCGGCTCTGGCCATGCGAGGCCAGCTTTGAAGTTCGGTTTTCTGAACTGAAAAATGTGGGAGATCGTGAGACTTCCAAGATTCTGTTTGTCATACGCGATCTCTGTCAAACACCTGCCAAAAAATTCCGGCGTCGAGTGGCACGACGCGGCGAGTAGATTTTGTTGACTTAGCTTTGTTGGATCAAGACGTTTCATTCACCACATCGCAAGCCCGCTAGGGTACGTGAACCTGCTTGGCTGTGTACGACGCACTCTCCCGAACATTTTCACGGCTTTCCAGACTTTGGTTTCACCTTTCTTTTCGGGTGTTCGGTCCGTTTTAGATCGCAGCGCCCCCGGCCTTGTGCATTGTCATCTCCAGGATCATTTGGTCATTCCCGGACCTGCCCACACAAGCACATGGGGTTCGGTACCAGCCGTCCACCATAGAGCAACAACGGGACGACGCGTTCCTTGAGCTGTCCGTCCGTTGTCCAAGCGCGTCTTGGTGGAGGTCAGTGACCCCGGCGTCGAACGGGTATGTACCTCTATTGACCATACGGTGAGTATTACTTGCTTTGATGTTGAAAGAGAGGGGTGTTGTTTCCCAGCCGACAAATAAAGAACATACTAGATTTATGGCACCCACAAGGACAAACAAGCACGCTTTGGCAGTGATGTGCGTGGCCACATATCGATCAAGAATGACTTTCGTGGACCCGGCTTTTTCTATAAAATAGCCCAGTCGACTGGCTTCTCATCTTATCCCCGTCCACCCACGTCCACAGAGGTCTGTCTCCTCACATTCTCCCTTAGCCGTCCCTCTAAACCACCCTACAGCGTTCATACGTCATGTCCAATCAAAATCCTGCCCAACCCACTGCCCCTCCTCCTCCTCAACTCCAACCGCCACCCGCCCCGCTGCCTGGTTCGAGGGTCTATGCCAATCTTCAGCGACAGATCATGAAAAGCACCTTTGCGTCCCTGCCTGAACCGCGTCTAGGCGCGAGGGACCACCCGAGGATGGGGGAGCTTGCCGAAAAGTGGACGAAGGCAATAGATGTCTACGAGGCTCAGATTGCAGCGTACGGCCCTCGTGTCGGCTTCGATGTTGTCCGGAACAATATCCAATTACGCTTCAATAAATCGCTCATGTACTGGCGCCAGTTCCGTATCATGGATCTCCCCCCAGAAATCATTTCCAATATCTTCCACCTCGTCGTGTGGTCTTCGAGCCACCCTCTGGAAGGTGTAAAACAACGCTTGTACCTAACCTGGGTTTGCAAAGCTTGGCGGCGCCAAATGACCTCGGACCCAATCATCTGGAATGCAATCTGGTTCCATGACGCTCCTCCGTATGATAGATCTTGGGAGTGGTTCGAACGTGCAGGCTCCGCTCGCTTGGACATACGACTCAACGAAGTCGATCCTAAAATGACCAAAGTACAAGACCCTCTGCCAAAGTTCACTGCCGAGCTTATGTCAGACGTACTCGACAGACTCTTCACCAAACTCCCCCAGATTCGTATGCTCGTTGTCATCGTCAACTCCTGGCCTCCCGCACTTACCGTCATTCAGAAACTACAAGCCGCTGGAAACGCAGGGATACCTATCAACATCGAGCGCCTCGAGATTCACCGTTCCGGTGTTCCCTATGTCTGGATCGGGCCTGGGTTTGATACCCAAGGACACCGCGACCCTGCTATTTTGTTTGGTGGTCAGACAAAACACCTGCGATATCTTTTGCTTGTCGGGCATCCATATCGACTTCAATGACTCCCCGATATCCAATCTCACGACGCTCGACCTTCGGCTTATAGCAATGGAATCATCTCCTACCCTTTCACGCTTCAGGGAAATTCTGAAGCATTCCCCCGGCTTGGATAAGCTCACGCTAGATGGGTGCGGCCCTCAGCCAAAATAAAAGTGGCTTGACCACGCCCCCGTCGAGATCCCAAATCTACGGACTTTAACGCTCGGCTCTTTCAACCTTTCCTACGCGTGCTTCATTATCGTACAGATCAAATGGTCCTCGTCTTCGTGACCTGTCCCTGATGAATATGGTTGGCAGCGACCACATTCCTCTGATCGCCATGTTGACGCGGAGGTTTATGCAAGTGCGACTATTATCGCTATATAAAATCGAGCGATGTACTTGAATACCCCCTGGATGGAGGGTTTGTCACAGTATGATATCAAACTATTACAGCAGGAGTCAACACTTATATCGCCCCAATTGGGGCGAACACGGAGGAAGAGAACATACTACTGCCGGGAGGGTGGGATGCATGACGATACTGTGGGAGAGTACCTGAACTATTCGGAGACGATATAATCTGGAGATTTACTGTAATGTCTAGTTTGTACATTACCAGAAAGCGAGGACAGGATTCTCGAGCATAAACTTGGACTGGAACCCTTTTAGGGTCCAGGAATAAGACGGACTGAATAGGGTTGATATCAGCCGGGCTCTCCACTGTGTGGGGTTCGTGTACATTTGCGATGATACTACTGACTACAAGAAACAATTAGGGAGATACCACCGACAGCAAGAATGGTCTAAATGGGTCATACAAAAGGGTTTTGAATGCCATATCAATATCCAAAGGTTGAAGGGGATCATCGGCTCTGTTCAATGCATTCTTCAATGCATGGATGCAATCCTTCACCAACCTCCAACTCCGTTCATGGCCTTTACCAGCTGAAAGGTTCCATCATCTTTGGTTTAACAAAAAGTCGCTCTTTTTCTCCCGGCACCGAGTAGCATCTACTCCAAGCCATCCATCGAGCAGTCCCTCTTCCGAGTTGCGGGGCATGCCATTGCTGTATTGAAGAGTGATCCAGATTAGGACCCAAACAAAAGACTCCGCGTCGTGTTCGTATAAATGTTTTGTTCTGCCCTGATCATCAAGGAGCGCCAACGCCAAGAACGGCAATGTACCAGTTCGTTGGGTGCCAGTAGGACTCTCCTTTGTCGTTGCCA